>JBAMBQ010004948.1:0-61344 GCA_037044495.1 Stegana nigrithorax
TATCGAAATTGACGCAATGAACTGATTGAAATAAAAATTTATGAATTGCGCTCGACAACGCGGACACTTTTGATACGGGCGCCGAGCTGCATTGTTAACACATACATACACACACACATACATACATACATAACAACGTTCATATGTAGCTGCATACATAAATGCATACAATGATGCATATATAATATATACGATGCGATACTTTGCTGGGCCCACGGTATGATGCACTGATGTTGCCTCTGTCCCCACCGCCGATGCCAAAGGCCGGCACGCGTGCATTTTGTGCTCAAACAAAAGCCAAAGCAAAAACGAGATATGCACATATTTATGTTATATATACATATACATATACATATATATATTTACGATGTAGATATATAGAAGAGACTCGTGCATCGCATAGCCCAGATATACTTTTGTTTAATGGCGATATCTGCGCTGTCGCAGCAGCATTTCCACAGAGAGATCGCAGCCAGCGACTGACTACACAATGTACGTGCCTGAGTGTGTGTGCGAGTGTGTGTGTGTGCTTGTATCTAGATGGTATGGCAGCTATTCGTAGAACATGTGTAAACACACACGCTGTGTGCAATGGCAGCAGAAGAAGAAGGAGAAGAATAACAAAAGTCATGCATCAAATCTTCTCGCAATGAAATCAAGCGAATTTATTTTATTTCAAAATGCATGCACACCATTATTCGTGTGTGTGTGTGTGGGCGGGTGTCCGCCGCACGCTGCCCGCTCCCCGATGGCCGATCCCCGATGCATATGCATTTTCAGCCTCACACAGACGTCGTGCTCTGTGGCCACAGTGCAACTGCATGGGGCAGTTCTTTTTGTGCAGTTCGCATAGCAGTGCGGACCACTGTGCGCATCTTGTCATTTAGGTCTTGCCCTACGGCGGCACGAGTCTATGGTGCGTCCGTCGGTCGTCCTCTGCCGCCGCCTTGCCGCATTACGCGCTGCCACAATACAATGTTTCATATGCCCGCTGCCGGCAATCCGGCGTATTTGTGCTTGGCATAAACAGTTTAAAGCTGCTCGCTTACCTTCTTCTTTTTTTTCTGTTTTTGTTTTGCCGTTGACTTTTATTCATTTTTATGAATTCAAACCATTTGGCAGTTAACCCTTTTTCATTGCCAAACAAATATCCCGCGCGCACTCTGCAACATGCCAACACAGCAACAGGACAGCAAACCTACACACACACACACACACACACACACAAACATATACAGTCAGGCAGCCAGCCCCGGAACCGTCTCACCGCACATCCCATGCATGTCCGTATGTCAGTTGCTTAGTGTTGGCCCTGTGAGTGAACTCGCGCGCACTTAAAGTCAAGTCGAACCCTTTTTATTGTGTGTGTGTGTGTGTGTATGTGTGTGTGTGTGTGTATGTGATATGTGCTTTTGGCCATGTGTATGTTATTTGCCCATTTTATATGCGTACATGTGTGTGTTGTATGTTGTGTGTGTGTATGTGTGTGTGTGTGTGTGTGTAGTGTGTTTCGGAGGCAATTTGCTGTCACAGTTCTTATATGCATTGTTGGCGTTATTGTTGGCTTTGTTGTTGTTGTTGCTCATGCTCATGCTCTGCTCTTGCTATTGCTGTGACTGTGGCTGTGGCTGTTGTAGTTGTTGCTGCTGTTGTTGTTTGTTTACTTACCACTTTGTTTATGCGATTGTAAAATATTGTTTACACAGACCGGAAGTCCTTGCAGCATGCTTCATTAAATTATGCTTTATTAGCCTTTTGGGACTGTGCACAACAATAAGCCTGAGCACACAACATACGCTTCTGGTCTCTGTGTCCCCCGCTCAGTCGTCTCTAACGTATATACGGCAACGTGTTCAGCAGCGAGTCTCACGCCTCCACATCAACATCACAATTTTCAGCTGCTCTGATTACATGCATGAATATAAATTCATATTCATATTCATATTCATATACAGTCAAACGGTCAAGCGGTCAAACGGTCAAGCAGGCACATCATTAGCACTCGCCTCATTGCCTCCACTGCACCCTTCCGGCTGTCCCTTTCAGTCTCTTTGCGGGCCGTCCCAAATTGGCAAGGCATGCTGTAGGTCATACAGCTTGACCGTTGTTAAAATCAAAGCCAACGTATGCCGCAACTTTCGCCTGATGAATAAAATTTATGTTGCCAAAAAATCAAATAAACAAAGTTAGTTGAGTCTTGATAGCCTGGAGAGCGTAGCACGGCCTAGTTAACGGACAGCATGCAGCCAAACAACACTCAAGCCTTGCAATTATCGCTTTTCGGCTTTGCTCTCTGCATATGAGCACAGCACAGGTACCTCAAGAGACGTGATCTAACATGAAGATCCTGCCAGCTTAAGTCACAATCGTCTCTACTTCTAAGCAGCAAAACTGATTTGGCATCAAAGACGAAGACTTGCATAATTTGTTTTGATACTCTTGGCTCTTCTCTCATTACAATGAGCTTACAAATAACTTACCTAGTAACTGGTAAACCAGAAAACCAGAAAAGCAACCGAAAGGTCTTCACGTAACGGTACATCTGATACTATCGAATACTAACTTAGCAAAACTAGAAGAAGAGAAGATATGGTAACTAAGCCAACCAATTAGGTGTCAGGATACAGGAAATGCCAAGCGATTATGTGATGACCACGGCACCAGTTACACAACTCTTCGCTCCTCCTGGGTTATCGCATTACACATTTTACTTGCTGTGACCTAAAGGGCAAACGAATTTCATCGCTTTCATATCTTATCACAGGAGGTTGCTTTTTTCTTTTTTTGCTATCGATGCTTGAAAAATGTTATTGAGCGATGGCAAGGTGTATGAAGGGGTCACTACAAGCGGGCTGGAGCTAATGGCAAACTTATTTGCCTTTGATTGCTGTTAATTAAACGCTTGCGTATGCCAACCGCTGCACAAGTGAACAAAGGCAACGATCGAGGTCGAGAGGAGGAAAGTGGCCTGGGAGGCGTAGCAGCACCAGTTCGATTAGGAAAATAAGCAAACCGTTGCTTTTGCTTGCTTAGCCGATAATTAAAACACAGTACGGTGACGCGTAATCATCAGCAATTTGTCCTCCGTTTGCCACTAAAGCTGCTGCGCGATGTCCTTCTCGTTGCTAGGTTTTTTTTTACTGATTAAAGCAGGACCTTGCGCATACTTTGGTTACGTTGCAAGCGAAAGCAAAAGTTAATCACTAATGGTTATTTGAAATACTCGACTAGAAGGTAATTTACTTGAGTGTCATTTGGCTGTGCAACAACGACAACAACAACAATAACAAAAACATGAGATCAAGGTGAATACACTTGCAATTACCTTGGATGCGATAAACGTTTTTCATTGAACGTTGTGCAATGAAGAGTGACTGGCACAAGCTGAAGATGAAACTGAAGAAAAAGCTAAACCATAGAAAGAGAAAGAGAGAAAGAGAAAGAGCGAGAGGCATAGAAAGAATGCCAGAGCAGAGCACTGCGCTGATTGCTGTCTTTTTGCCAATGTTGCGGCATAATGCCAAACAAATAATGAAACTGTGACTTGTGTGGCTGTTGTCGATGTTGTTGTTATTGTTGTTGTTGTTGTTGTTGCTGCCGCTATTGCAATTGCAACAATCGCATGCAAAGCGTGTAGTCCAAAAAGGAAATTGCTGAGATGACATTAAGCATTGACAAGGCGAAAGAAATCAAAATAATAACAAAAAGAAATAGAAAAACCAAAAGAAAAAAGAAAACCCCAAGCAAAATAAGTGATTGATTTGTTGTTGCCGTTGTAGTTCTAGTTGTAGTTGTGGTGGTGTAGTTGCGGTGGGTTTCTTTTTGTTGTTGCTGACATTTTTCAATTAAGCTGAATTGCAGCCTTGCATACGCTTTGAAGAGTCACTCGCAATCATGTTAATAAGCCAAGCGCACACAGTTTGCTTCATTAGAATCGTCTTTGCTCTGCCCTCCTACTTTTTTGGCTTTCAGCTATTTCTATTTTTCCTTTTTTGTTTTTTTCTATTTTTTCTGCTTTCAGCTTTATTTACGTTTAATGATGATTTTTCACATGAGGCTGCCGCCATGCATACACAGTTTGTGTTGCATACTTTTAGGCAGAGATTTGTTTGTTGCCAATATGCGAGTACATAAGGAGAAACAACATATGATCCCATGCGAATGCAATTGGTGTACCCACACATAAACCATAATTTCTGCAGTTAGATTACCAAAGTCAACATACAGACAAACAGGCAAAGGGACACGCACATGAACATATTTCATACGTATACACGATACAGATACACGCTTGCAATGCTGACTATGGTTATGGGTTATGGAATATGAGACATGGGTTATGAAGCTATGGGCTATGTATAAATGTGTGTGCATGAAGGTGGCTCAACAACACCTGCGCAAACTTTATTTGTTGGGCACTGGACAAAATACACTTTAGGCGCTTGGACATGTACATAAATCATCTTTAAACGCTTCAACGCCCAATCCTGCCTGTGCGTGCCATTATTGCTTAACTCAGCAAAAAAAAAAAAAAGGAACAAAAAAAAAGCTCAAATAAGTTTATGCGTTCGTTATTATTATACTTTTTTTTTATTTATTTTTTTTTTTGTTTTTTTTTTTTTTTTTGCTGCGGGCAACATATCGCAACATGATTACAGATACAACACGTTGTCCGCGCACTTGTGTCATACTAAGCGACCCTCACACTGCTGGGATAGTGTAGTGACTCTATCAGTCAGTCGACCTACGCATATTCATGAACTTGCGGCATACTCCGGCGAAATGGCTTCGTTACGAGTAAATGGCGAAATTAACAACATTCGATTGGAGTCAATTCGTTTCGGTTTCGGTTGCGTTTCGTTACGCTTTCAGCTTGGCTCGGCTTGCTGAGCCTGGCACCGTGGGGCGTCGACTGTCGCCATTACCAACAGCAGCAGCATAGGCCTCAGTCTTCTCATACATGTCCTTATACACAAGCCCGCTGGCCGTCGCAATCTCTGCCAGCAGCCAGCAGGGTGGCATTGCGAAATCAATAAAATTCAAATTAGTTTTTGGCAATCCAGTGCCAGTGCCAGTATCTATGTATCTGTATCTGTATCTGTATCTGTGTGTGTGCGTGCGCGTATGCGTGTGCGTGTGCACGTGTGTGTATGCAGCACTGTAACTTGACCAAAATGCCAGCCAAGTGGCCACATAAGCAGCGGCCCAACTCAACGCAATAAGGCGTCGTCTTCGCCGTCATCGTCGTCATTGTCGTCATTGTCGTCGTCGTTGTCATGGCTAAGAAGGAGAGGAGAAAGGCTTAGCCTGGCATAGCGTGCAACAAATTGAGAAAACAGGGAGCCATTGAAGCATATGCGCCAATCCACAACTACCTCTTGCATAGTGCTGGCTCATGCACAGACAAAGAGTTGTGAAGTATGCTCACAGACCAGCATCTTCCATGAATTGAGGAAAAAAAAGGTTGCCTGTTTGGTTGGTTGCTTCAATGGTTAGCAAAGTGATTTTGCTGCTTAACGGACTTTTCAAGATTGCGTAGCAGCCGTTGCTTGTCAAAGCAACAAAGTTGAAGTCGTATACATGCCGCACTAGCAACAGCAGCGACAGCGATGGCATTAGCCTTAGCCAAGGCGATAAGTATGTAATCTAAGCCAATCGAATTGTATCGTATGGCAAAGGCAAAGGCAAAGGCAAAGGTAAAGGCAGCGGCAATGGCAACGGCAACGGCAACGGGATGGAAATGGAATTAGAAATGGAGATGGCGTCGACGATGAATGCGTTTCCGATGCCGTGCACTTTCGCTTCCGCTCATTTAATCGCAAATGCAATTAAATTCTGCGCAGTGCCGAAGCTGAAGTGAGGCTGGTGTTGCATATCATATATGACGACCGCTGCGCAGTGCAGGGCAGACAAAGTGCACACAATGGCGCGGCTAAACGTTTTCGTAAGCGTTGAGATAACGTCGAGTGGCAAATTAACAGCTGCCCACATAACACAATAACAAGAACGATGACATGGGCATACAAGAGAATAACAAGAAACTCAGTTTGATCGTTTCTGGTTGCCTGCAAAGGAACGCGTTCCTCAGTGCCGCTGTTTGCTTGGCCAATTGCCTGCAAAGACAGCAATCCTAGACTATATCTCTTCATGCTCTCTCTTTGTGTGAAAGTTTCTTCTGAATGTATAAATCATGAACTATGACAGAACACAAATGAGGCCAGTTAAACGAGAGATTTGCCAAATGCTTGACAGGTTTGCGCCGCTCTGCCTTGCATTGGCAAATGCGTTGGCGTTGCGATGATGTAGATTGATTTGGATTTCATTGGATTTGTCGAAGATGGCGGCTGTGGACAAAGCATATTTATGCCGAAATATTCGACAACAACAATAATAATATACTCGGTAATAACAAGAAAAGCAACAACAGCGTTAATGCCAACAAACAAAGCAAACACACAAAGGCACGCGCACACGCACACACACACACACATCAAATACGCATAAGCATGCGCATTCGCATACGTTAGCAACAGTGTCGACTGCAGTGACATCGTCAACGTTCGAGCATAGCAAACGAAAAATATAGAAAAAAACACAAACAACAGAAAAACTAAAAAAATAAATAAAACGGAGGCGTCGACGTTGACGTTTTTGCTGTCGTCATCATCGTCGCCGCCATTGTTGCTGCTGCTGCTGCTGCTGCTGTTGCTGGTGTTTAGCTTTATTGTTGTACTTGTCGTGTGGCCGTCATTGTCATCGTTTTCATCGTCATTGTCGTTGTCGTTGTCGTTGTCATCGTTGTTATTGTTGTTGCTATTGTTGTTACTGTTACTGTTGTTTCTGTTGTTGTTGTTGTCGCTATTGCTGTTTGGCTTTGACGATAAAGGCGCAAATCTCAACAAATATGTGTCGAACAATGCAATAAAGCTTTACTTAAATCCTAACTCATTTTATGTTTGATATTTCTGCTGCTTGCGCTTGTGGCTTGTTTCTTCCTTAACAACAATAAGACGACGTATAAGAACAACAACAACAACAACACCAAAACAAGAAAACCCACCATCATCACTATATGTTAAACTAGTTTAGACCAACTTTGCGCACAAGTAACGGGCGACGTTTGCTTTTCGTTACGATTTCGTTTTCGTTTTTTTTTTTGCGAAACGTTATCGTTGTTGTTGTTGTTGGTGTTGTTGTTGTTGTTGTTGATATTGCTATTATGGCCGCTACTACCTTTTACACGCTTTGCTGTTATAGTACGAAAATCAATTGCAAGTTGTCGCAGTAGTTTTTGTTTAAGCTGTCGCTTCTTATTTTGTTTTTTTCTCTCTTGTCGCTTCACTTGTTGTTTGTTGATTGTTATGCTGCCTGCCTCCCTGTCTCTCTGCTGCCTGCCTGATGCTTCAGCTGGCATGCGTGTGGAAACGAACGCAAGAGATAGAGAATTCGCGTCAAAGCATGTGCCTGTGTGCCTGTGTGCCTGTGTCGTCTTCGCTTTCGTTCTCATCGCAGTCGTGCTTTGCGTGCGTATGGGAAAGTGCGTGCGTGAATGATGGTTTGGGAATGAGTATGCCACTACTTAGTGAGTATGTGGAAGAAGAGACACACGCAGTCGAGCTGTGTGCTCTGCTGTGTGACTGATTTTGAATTGCGCCATTAAAAGGCTTTGTTATGGGATTTGTGTACGTGTTGAAATTTCGCAAGTTCTTTTATTTCCATTTTTTGTCTTCTTTTGTTGTTGTTTTTCTTTTTTTTTTTTGTTAACATAGCTTGGACACACTCTGTTGGCATGTTGGTGTGTTACTGCATGGATGGGTGATTGTGTGAGTGTGAGTGAGTGCGTGAGTGTGCAGTGTTGTACATATATACATATGTACGTACGTACATATGAACATAATCAATTTAGGTGAATTAAGCAAATGGCTTTAAGCCATAAAATGTTTTGCTACTCATACTGATTATGCAATTTATGCTTGCAAAATGCAATAATAACAACAAAACGCTTATAAAGTAAATCCTTATTTATTTTGGCATGCCCCGCCATGCCTGGCATTCTGCACATGACCTGCACTCTGAGACAGAATTTAATAGCTTGCAATTAATGTTATTTGTTGGACAAGTTTATTGTTATTATTGTTGTAGTTTTAGTTGTCATGCATATGATTCTGCATCTGCAAAGCTGATATTTGTATTGCTAGCAAGTGACAAGCGACACATGTGTAACGCACACACACTTGCATGCATATGTACACACATGCACACATATGTGTTCGTGTATGTGTATGTATACATGTATATACATATGTATGTTGACAATAGCAAAGCGCATCGACGCACATCGCAACTTGTTAGCAGAGGCGAGCATAGAATCTGCTACATTATAGCAATATCCAACGGCAAGCGACTGCACATGCGGGTCACTCTTCTTGGGGAAACTAAATTCGTATAATCCTTGATGATTGAGCGCTTATCGCCGAACGCAAGCGGATTAACCATCTGACGATGACGACAACGACAACGACAACGACTATGACGATGAAGATGAAGACGCCGACTTCGACGTTGTTAATGGCAGCTGTAGGCGCAGCCACAGTGGGCTGATAATAGCTTTGCTTGCCTAAGAAGCAATAGAAGGGTTCCAATATGGAATGGAACGATTGAGCAAATAGCTGACAATGCTCTGATTGCTGTGGGTTCTTTTTTTGGTTTTTTTTTTTGTTTTTTTTTTTTTGTTTAACAGTTGTCTGTTGTTGGCTGTTTGTTATTGTGGACCAAATTTGTAAACAAGCAAAAACAATAAATCACGTCAGAGTGAAACCCAATACCAGCTTTTGCGCTACAATAATATGCAAACACATGAACAAGCCCACAACAAAAAGAACAACATCAATAAACAAGCAAACAAACCGACAGAATTAACTTATCAGATATGAAACACAATACGCGTCTTTCCATCATAGCCAGCCTAACGACTGCGTATTATATAATATATTAAACATGCTGTCATCAGCGTCAAACTTGACCAGGTGTAATAGAGACGTTTTCAGATCACAGCACACCACGTGTCTCCGAGTGAGACAGCGCCATACGCCGCTAGGGCAGACATTTCATTGCAATTTGTGTTCCCTTTTTACCAATATAAAATAACCATTTAATTTTTCATTTATGCTTGACTACTTGCAGGACATGAAGTTCATGAGCCAACTAAGATGAACGCAGGCGCAACTGTGAGCGAAAAAAGAATCAGCAATTGTGCGTAATTTAGAAGACGGATGCAAACGAACAAATAAAAAAAAAAAAAAAGCCCGAGCAAAGAAAAGTACACAAAAGCAATACAAGGAACAATGGACTGGACCCGGTGGCAAGAGGCATTTCTGTTTCGGAGCATATACAGTCCTGGGAGCATAATGTGGCTGCCTATTTGATTTTGTCAAGTAGTGTTTACGTTAATACGCATCGTGCACACACCAATCAGTCAGTCAGTCAATCAATCAATCAGTCAACCAATCAGTCAGTCAGTCAGTCAGTCAATCAATCAGCTTATCAGTCAATCAAACAAACAAACAAACACACAGTAGATCAGTCAGATGCTCACGTGAACGATTGTCAATGAATATGAAACAACATCAACAAGAACAGCAATTGCAACATAAACTATAACTGCAGCAACAAGAACAACAACACGTAGAACATACTACTGTCATTAGTTGAAGCGGAAGCAGTAACAATTAGAAGAGGAAGACGACGACGAAGAAGAGCAAAGAGCAGCAAGAATTAAAAACGCATAGCCTTGAAACATTGATCTTCCCATGTAACTTTTTCACATACAATATGAAAAAATAATCGATAATCGATACACGATACACGATAATTTGACGCATTAGCGCATCAATGCGTTGCGTAAGCAAGCGTACGTCATCATAACTCTAACCTATATACATGCATATATACAATAGCTAGTCACATACTATGTACATGCATACATAAGTACATATGTACATGTGTTCAATATACACATTTAAAAAACTAGTACCGATTATTTAAAGTTCGTATACCGGCACACGTACATCGATTCATGCATACCAACATACATATGTGTATATGTCATATAATGTACAAACAAGCTACATACATACAAACCAATGCATAAACAGTAGCGACAAGTACTGCAAGCAACAACAATAAGAAAGACTTTAAAGCGCATTATGATTGAAGTTTATGCGTTCAGGCGTTTGTGATTGATTGCACAGCACTAATAACGCAGCAAACCAAGAAAGTAAGGGGAAAAATAAAGCCTACAACACAAGCAATAAGTCAAACAGCAACGAATAGACAGAAGAGAATTCTAATCGGAATACAAACGAATCCACAAAAAAAAAAAAAAAAAACAAATCATAAGAAAAAGAACAACGCACAACAACACATCATACCAGCAAACAACAACATAAGGTTCATATATATTCGTATGCAACGTGCAAGAATAATAACAACAACCAATAGCCACAACGCTTGCATCAAGGCTTAAAAAGTCAAGCAGAGCAAGAGAGACGAAGATAAAGTGTCACATGTGCACAATACGATCTGCCGAGATCGCCATATAGCCGCAGATACGTACAAAGGTGACGCCAAGCAAAGCACAGCAACGTACAGTGGCAACGCCGAAGTGTAAAGCAGCGGGCGCACGGCGCCCCAACACACAACAAACAACGTTACCAGTGCAATATTAAAGTCGTAGGCAAGCAACAAAAATAGCAGACAACAAAGCCAACAACATCTACATCCATATTAACAGCGTTTATCAGCGAGACGGCACGCAAGAGAGAGACGTAAGTGCGAGAGTACCAGCCAGCCAGCCAGCCGGCCAGCAAGCAGAGAGCAGCAATCGGCCACGTACACAGCAAACTGAGCGCACTCTGCTGAGAGCAGCAGTATAACTAGACTGAGAGAGACATTATCACACGTATGCATTTCATTTACTTTAATTATTTATACTCTTAGCTTAGATAAATTCTATTTTTTACTTACTAACTTACATATATATATATATACATATAAGTATATCTACATGTGTGTGTGTTTTGAGAGTTAATCTTGAGCGTACGTTTAGTTGCAGTGTGTTTATGTGTGAGTGTGTGTGCATGCATTAGCAATGAGCATGTAGTGTTTGAGTGCATATTGGCGTATATGGTACACGCCGTCGTCATTAATGCGCACTAAACATTTGTAAATATAAAAACAACTGCATATGCGCGCGGGTGTAGCAAGTAAGTAGACAATAGTGTATTGGCTTATTTGGCTGAAAGGGTTACCGTTCATTATAGTCTATCTGTCGTTTACTCGTACATACGCACCTTAGTAAACATACAGAAGTAGCCACTCATTTGCATAGATATGCATAAATTAAGATTAGTTTAAATATAATACAGTAAGTGTGAAAAATCTTCCATGTGAATAAATAAACACTAAACGACAACAAAGTCATAAAGCAAAATAAACAAAAACGAAAAAAAAAGACAAGAAACCAAACCAAAGTAAACCAAATGCAAAGCAAAGCAAAGTAAAGCAAAGCGAAAAGAAAAATTACACCAAGGGCCAATTTGACTTTGCGTGACATTTAAGTTTTGTACGATAAACATCATAATTGCGCGGACAAAGTGTTACAACAACAATAACAACAATAATAGTAATAGCAACAGCAAAAACGATGCCTGCCATTTTTTATACATAGTATATGTACATACATACATACACACACAAGTGTGTATATTAAACAAACAACTACAATGCGCGTAAATCATGTTATAATTATTAAAGAGAAAAGTGCATGCGCGCAAAAAATGCTTACGTGTTAAATTCGCGTCATAATCAATTAGTTGCATGAATATAGCGTTAAGCGATAAACGCAAACAACAACAAAAGCAAGCGAAAAAGGCGCACCGTTAGACACACTGGCGTGTGTGCAATAATTAAGTAAATAAAAAGCAAAGCAATACAGAAACGAAAAAAAAAAAAAAGAAATCAGCAACGAAAAGTGAAAAAGCTGCGAACGACACGCAACGGAAGTCTTAAGTGTTCGCAAAGAGAAGGTGTGCGACGTCAGCCAGCTAAGGTAAACGAAGCGAGCCAGCACCAACAGCAGCTGGCGGAATACATAAGCACACAATACGACGCAAGCCAGATAAAGAAGAAGCAACGCAGCAAAGAGCACGAAAGAAAAAAAGAGCGCAAGCAGGCGGCTAATAAAATCAATTGCAATTGATTGAGAGTAAAAATTGCGTGCAGTCAAATTGGTCGTGTAGAAGAGAAGTAAACAAGACGATTCATTATTTAACATTTACAGTAAAGAATATCAGAATCAAAATAAAGTGAAGCTCGTAACTTAATAACTTAATAGATAAATGTATAAGCCGGAACCCCTCACTAGACGCGGTAGTCTGAGATCCCTTCGCAGCGCACCATTACTTAGCACCGTACTAGAGAGCACACTCTCATTGACACGAATTCATCCGATCGCGTCGCTCGAGCTGCCTGGCCTCGACTATGCCGTGCAATCGCACTCGGCCATCGGCTCGGCGCACTATCGTGAACTAGGCACATCGTTGCGCAGCGGCATCGCAACCGTGACAGCGGCCAGTGGCGTCACACAATCGCACGGCGCACTGCTCGGACGCTACGCACCGAACGCTTCGTTTAGGCATACCGAACTCAAACGCAACATTGTTCAGCCGAAACGGTAAGCTTTAAAGGTGAACATAGCGTAGCGTACCATACCAAGTTCGTATGTGTGCACACGCCATGCCATAGGTAAGTGAGCAAGGGTGGACAACAACTCGTGAGAGAGAGACAGAGAGAGACAGAGAGAGAGAGGGTTATAGCAAGAAATATGTAGTCGCTTAGCCCCTGGCTCAGGCAAGCACCGGCCACGACGTGGTAGACAAGGCGACGCGTTAAGGTATCTTATCGCAAGTACGACAACGTTTCAATTTATCACGAGTCACCCCGGACAGGGGTGGGGCACAACTACCTGCATGCAATTAGGTCGGAAAGGCAAAACCGTTGCTTCAAATCGACCAGCTAGCAAAGAACAATTCCACATACACACACACACACACTCTCACACACACGCCACACACACACACAAACACACTTTCTTATGGTCGACAGGCGAAAGAAAGCAGGAAAAACCCTGTAAGTCGATTGGATATGCTTTTGCTTAGCGACCGTCCGTCGTGCCGACGAGGCAATCTACTCATGGCGTGCAGCTGTCACAATTTGCACGAATTTGCATCGCACGAATACTCAGTGTACGCGTACGAGTACAGCAATAAAAGGATAACCCCAAGCCAAGGGATGGGTTAAAATGGCATGGAAGGGGCCTGGCAGGTGTGTGGTAGAGGACGGGATACGAAGTAAAGGGAGCAACAGCGAAAATTGTCAGCACGCCTGCCGAGTGACATGACAGTTTCTTGTTTTATTGTTTTGCATTCAATTTTGAATACCCCATGCTGCAGGTGGGTGGGGCATTGACTTGGTTAGCACTTATTCGAGTGAACCAAATTTCGTTTGGGACCGAGTTGAGTTTGCTTTAATGGCATTGGGTGGCCATGGGGTGGCCAAGCTGTTTGGCTTGGGTAAGACAAGCGTTCTTTGCATTAGTCACTATAGGGCGGCTCCGGACCGGATTCGAACAGTGACGTAACAAAAACAGTTTACCACGCAACTGAGGTACTTTTCGGTAATGTGCACACGATCGGTAGGATGATATACGATATGTAGCTATGCGCCAGTAGCATGAAACGTTTGTCATGGTCTTGTATACTCGTATATATGTGTCAGTAGGTTTACCCAATCTAATAAAATCGAACAAAAAGTAAACAAACAAAACTTAACATAACATTGACTATTTATATAAGTATAATTAATAAACCCTATTTATATGTAAAATCCGCTGAACTGCGCCTGTCACGCCTCTTGTACAGACGCAGTTGTCTTGAACGAGTCAGCTTGGAGCTATGAGCCCTCGCTGTATCTTAACGTATATCCATGACAGCAGCAAATCCCGCCAGGGCAATTGACCAGAGCATTTTGTGAACTCGGACTACTTGGCAACTAATCGCTTTGCGGATTCCAACGCTTAAGATTGCCATCCCAATCGAGATCGGCAATGCCTGCCTGCTTGGCAATGGCGCCCTTAACGCGACTGGCAAAGTCAATCGCTGACTCACCTTCCTGACGGCACATTGGCGGCATATACCAAACGTCGCAGACAATCGCCCACGATGAGATCATCATGACGAGATATTGCACTATTGAGTATCTGCCGCTGTCCCAGAAGGCGTCGCCAAAACGACGATCATACTTCATCGCAACCGGACAGATGACTTCGCTTGCCTCGAAGCTGCCCTTTTTGAACTTCATCACCGAGGTGTTGTTGATGCAAGTGCCCTCCGGGAAGATCAATAACGGCGGATTCTCATGCGATGCAATATGCGCACGCAGCATGGCACTGACTGCCTGGCGATCGCGTGACTCGGCTCGATCGAACCACATATGCGGTGAGACACGCGACAGAGCTCGCTGTATGATACCGAGGCAGCCATCGTGCCGCTGCCCGATCAGCGAGAAGTTCATATCGCACATCATCACCAGCACATCCAGCGGACTTGTGTGGTTTGACACACAGATGCCCGTGCGTGGACGATGCTCGCGATTGTGAAAACGCAACACCGCCGACAAGGAGCAGGCCATCGCACGAAAGCATTGACGCGTCACGAACGCCGCCAACTGACGTTTCCAGTTGCTCGCGGGCAACTGCCCCAGCACGGCCGTGCTCACACTCAGCCAGATCACGGCGACGATGCAAAGTGTGAGGCGCACCGGAAAAAGCACCACATAACGCACGACCAAACCGAATATCCAAAGCGCCATCAGACGCCACGACAGATGTTTGTAGCTGTTCAAATGTCGACTAAGCAGATTCCAGCTCTTGAGCTCCTCCGACGCGAAGCGGGGCGTCACCTCATCCTCGAGTATGACACGCATGCCGTTGGTGATCAGTGCACAGCAATCCTCCAGGCACTCGACGTGCGTACGCATCCTACGGACATCCTGCTGTGACAGCTCCGGTTGGGACTTCGACTGCGCCTGCCCGGAGGGATGCGGCAGCTGATGGTATCTTGGCAGCGTGCTCTGCGTGCTTCTGCTGCGCACTGTGCGCGTGGCTCGTTCGCCTCGACCCCTGTGAGCATTATGCAACCAACAGCCGGCAGCAGTGGGGCACCTCAGACGCGTACAGCTTCTATGCGGTCGTTCGGCCTCGGCGCGTTCGGCTGCCTCCTGCACGTGGTGCGCTTCGTCGATGATGACGCGTGCATAGTCGAACATGCGCAGCAGCAATGCAACGTATCGGTGCTGCAACGTAGACCACGTGCTAATGCCGGCAACACTAAGTACTGCGACTAACCCCAGAAGCACTATCAGCCACATGCCTCGTCGAGTCCCTCGTTGGCGACTTCTTTACTGCTTGCCTTCTTTTAATGCAATGTCCTTATGCTTCACGCTCTTCCTCCTATGTTTATCCTGATGATCCGTTTTTGATGTGTTTTGACAATCTTTACTTTATGTTATTTATATGCGCCTTTGGTATTTGCTGTCAAGTTTCGGAAAGCCTCCTGCGTGGACTACGTTTTGGTTTTTTTAAATTCATGTAAAGCTGAATCTAAGTAGAATTTCATGATTTTGATTGCTTTCTCTAAAAATACAAAACAGAATAAAAACAATAAAAAAAAGCAACAAAAATGAATTAAAAAACAAAAAAAGAAACTGAACACATACATAATATGATATATTTTTCAAAACTCTCTCAAATCGAGGAGATTACTCTGTTCACCATCTACGCTAAAGAACTGCTCATCGACTGCTTTAAGTTTGATCTAAGTATTTATGAACAATGTTCTGCTTAGGCAACAACGCAGAAAAACAAAACATGTCAGGAATATTTCAGTTTTATTTCTTATCAATGCCGCG
The DNA here is from genome assembly GCA_037044495.1 of Stegana nigrithorax. Lineage (NCBI taxonomy): Eukaryota > Metazoa > Arthropoda > Insecta > Diptera > Drosophilidae > Stegana > Stegana nigrithorax. The sequence continues at coordinate 16,027 of JBAMBQ010004948.1, forward strand.
ATTAAGCCGACGATGGCTGCTAAGCTTTACTTTAATATCTTATAAACGAAAGAAACGTATGCAAATCTTCTCAATGCTCTTTGATAAGAACCACGACGAGCATTAAACAATCGCCTTTGAATAAAACTCAATAACAGACGTGATGATAATCTATTAAGTGTAAGCAGTTTTATTGTTGTTGTTGTTGTTGTCGTTACTTTCACAATAACGATAACATTAACGATGATGATAATGATGCTGATAATGATGTTGATAATGATGATATGGACGATGACAACTCATTTAGTTGAAGTAATCCTAAGCCACCAACGCAGCTAAGCGCCGAGCACTCATCTGCAAAACTAAGCATCATAGAGATATGGACCGACAGACCGTCAGACCCACAGACCAACAGACAAACAGACAGACAGACAGATGCACAGACAGAAAGACAGGCAGACAGATAGACGGACTGAGCGACAGACGTACACTTAATTAGCATAGAATGTGTTTTAAAAAGCCACTTACGCTAAGCATTTGCCTGCCCCCTATACGCGGCGTCGAGCATTGCGTCCTAGTTGCGCTCTTGCCGCACATTTTCCGTCACAATGCCTCCCTTTTCCGTGAGTCTGCTCACTTGCTTACTCGCTAGGAAACACTGCGCACTATGCGCAGCACTTAACCCACTTCAAGCGCCAAAAATTGCCATTTCTGTTGCGAAACTGTTACACGGTAGCTTACCGCGGCTAAGCGCACCCCAACATGCGCAGGTGTAGTCAGTCGCTGGCGTTGACGACAACTTCGGCGTTGGCGTTGGCGTTGGCGTTGGCGTTAGCTGATGCTGGGGTCGTACGTGACGTTTAAGTGTCAGGATAAGCGTTTCCGCTTACGACACTTTCACCAACAAACGCACAACAACAACAAAATAAAAACAAAAGCAACGGTAAGCGAAAGTAAACGATATTATGGCGCGTTTAAAGGGCGGAGACTGGCGTGGCTGACATGACTGCCGTGACTGCCATGACTGCCATGGCTGCTGCTGTTGTTGCCATCCGAAAAGCATTTTGCATTTAAAAGCATTTTACTGCTTGGCTTCTTTTTTCTCATTCTCCCGTGCGCCTCTTGCATGGACATACGCATTTTTATTTACCGTGCTTTGATTTGGGTGCTCCACTTGATAGGGGATCTACTTAGCCAACGCTTTAAAGGATTTTCTTTCCCTTTTAATCAACAACTGATCCTGAACCACACGCTACCACACAACTGTACTTGTGTGAATCACAAAATAGAACTCACTTAGCAGGAAACTACGGCACGTTTCCAAACTGACACCCGCAGACTAAATGCACACACTTTGACGATAGGTATCCTTCTGGTAAATTTCTGAAAGAAGAACTAACGACTTCTTTTGGATGCAGGACCTTGCCCCTTACTCACAGTTAGCTGAACACAACCTAACGCGACAACGCGATAGGAAGGAGTTAAGCCTCTATATAAGTGTAGATTAAAAGAATCCATGAGAAGTTATGATATGAGATAGAAAAAATATCCTGATCCTGATCGTGATCCTGATCCTAGTGAGCTATAAACTACGTTCTGTCGCATACCCCTTCGCTTGGCTGTTAATCTGCTGGTGCCTGATTGGCCAAGATTGCTCTCAAGTAAATGAACTAAGGTGAAGCTAATTTCTGAAGCTAAGCGTAGAGTTTTCGTGCTTTGTATGTGTGTAAATGCTTTGTTGTTGCTTTTGTTCTCCAGCCACTCTTTAGTAATTCTTGTTGTGGCTGTGCCACGTAAATCGTTTTTGCTGATTTTGCTGCAAGTGACGATGACAAAGAACGCTCAGCGGTTGACAGTCAATATAAGCAACAATGGCAGCTTTGTTGCTGTGCCTATTATGTTAAGCGTTATCGTCTTTGTTATTGTTGTTGTTGATGTTGTTGTTGTTGTTGTTGTAGACATCAATTGTTATTAAAGCACAATTTGATTCAGCAACATGCCGAGACTTTGTATAAAACCGTAAAAGTCCTGGAACAATCGAAAGCCAAGCGAAAGAGATGGCAATGACGATGGCATTGCTGAAGGTGACGGTGATGGAGATGACGATGGTGACGATGGTGACGACGATGGTATCGGTTTCGGTGTGGCTGTGGGTGTGGGTGTGGGTGTTGGTGGCGGCATTGACTTTGAATTTGACAGTACCGAAATAGGCAGAAGAATTTTCAGCATTTTGTTGCCTTTGCGACATTCTGCTGTTACTGTTACTTCACCCTCATGCAAAGTCAGGACAAGTCAAGTCAAGGAAATCAACGCAACGAAACGCAACGCAACGCGCGAACTGAATGATTTTTAATCAGTTCGATACTGTGGCAGCTGGAGACACTCCATCCTCCCACATGCAAATTCTTTCTCACTGTCACTCTCCCTCACTCTTTCTCCCTCTCTCACACACACACACACGCAGAAGCAAAGAGCCTTTGTCTTTCGCCTTTTGCCGCTGGCTGTCGCGTTCCTTATGCGTTGACGCCGCCGCTTGTTGTCATCGTGCTGCCAGCCACCTGCGGGTAATTTTGTCATTTGCGCATTTGTGTTGCTGATTGGTATTTAGGATAGCGTCAACAAGAGATTACCTCATGGCACGCCTTTGTTCGGCAATGCACTGCGAGTGGAATCTGCAGTACCGCAATATTAAAACATCGATCGCTGTCAAGGTGCTGCCGTCACCATCGTCATCGTCGCCGAAGGACGTGCACAGTCCTAAGTGCCTTTGTAAAGGAACAATAAGCAGAGACAATATAAGTCACATTGCTCGGAATTCTCGTGTGCACTTTGAGCAAATGCCAAGTTGTGCGCAAAGGAGCAGGACACTTCATTTAAACATTTTTCAAATATCCGCAACAAATATTTCAAAGCCAAGACACGTCAAGCAAAGCCAGAGCAAGCCAAGCCAAGCAAAAGCATCTTTTTGTCGTTCGGGGGGGGGGGGCCCATTTTGTGTCATTTTATTTATTAATTAATTAAAAATGCTTAATGCAAATTCCTTTTGACAAATTTGAAAAATATGCCAAGCAGCCGACAAGCGAAAAATGTGAGACATGAGCGGTGAGCGGCAAGTGGTGAGCGATGAGCAGTGGAAAAGTGGAGAAGTGAGCCGCGTGGGAAAGAGCAAAAAGGTTTGCTCCTGCTACTGCTGTGGCACGTTGCTCATACGCACCGTTGATGCCTGCAACTTCATTATGAGCAAGTTCATTAGCTTGAAGCTGCCGTTTGCGTGTGTTTCACATTTCACGTTTGTCGTTCGTCGTTTTCTTGCTTGCCCTTTCCCTATGCTCTGCCTTTTCTTTTTATTTGTTATTATTTGCCTTACGCTATGCGTCGCCCGCCTATTTTTATACAATTTTCATGCCATTTTTTTATTCGGTTTTTGTTTTTTTTAGGGATTTTTTCCTGATGGCAAGCGTTTTTGCTCAGGCGCAATTATTTTCGCTCTTATTTTGTTGTTACTCTTATTGTGTTTGTTGTTGTTGCCGTCATCGTCGTCGTCGTCGTCGTCGTGATTGTTGTTGTTGTTATCATCTTGTCTTTTTAATTAAAATGTTACCATCAATTAATTCCTACAATCCCTCGGCCTTCGCTTGCCTGACCATTAACAAGGCGTTTGACTCTTGTAGCATCTTTTCTTTTTTTTTTTGTAGCTATTTTCGCTACTTCCTTGGTCGCTTTTTTCTTGTTTTCCTTTTTGCTTTATTTTTTGTTTGCATTTTGGCCGTTCCCTTTGCCATTTGTTGTGTACTTTCTACTTATTAACATTGTGAGTTGCGAGTTCTGTGTTGTCTTTATTTTGTAGTCACTGTGCGAGTATACGCTGAGAAAAACATTGCAGTAACGTCGGCGAGTATGACAAACGGAAATTACATAAATGTTGCTCCTTAAATGCAAGCCAGCATTGGCAGCTGCAAATGTGCGTCCAAGCCATGCTTAGGATAAAGTGTATCCTGGCCCAGGGCTGCAAAACGTCTATGCAAATGCTGCCGTGGCTGCACAGAAAAGTACAAGAAAGCTTTCACTGTTGACTTGTTAGCATGCCGATTTGTGTTTTTGTTTGTTTATTTGTTTTTTCGTTTTTTTTTTTTTGTTTTTTTGCAGTGTATGCTGCTGGGTCGAAACTAAAACTCACTCTGACACTTGGCTGCCGGCCACTGGCGCTGCTGCTGCGGCTACTGCTCAGAGTGCGTAGTGAGTCGCTTCATACTGCAGCGTATCGGTCCAGTGTCAAGTGTCCGAGCGCTTTAACGCCTTGTGTGCGCTGCTGGCCATTGTCCTTGTTATTAGTGTCATCAAGTCATTATTAAATATAAGCCTGCGCTGATAAATTATTTCCGTTTGATGGACATTAGGCAGTGCGTGCCGCAATGCCATAAATGAGTTGCGTTAACTTTTCACTGATTTCACGCACAACACACTACAAGCACACTCACACACACACACACACACACACACACACACACACACAGACAATTGCCCTTACAGACAGCTTGACTTGCCTTTCGTGCTTATTAAGTTAATTTTTTGTTTTTGCTTTTGCTACTTTCTGTTTCGTTTTTGTTTACTGCTTATTCTGCTTTTCACTTCATTTCTCACTTATTTTTGCGTTTCGTGGCCGTTTCCGTTTCCGTTTTTAGTGCGCGCCTGTGCGTGTGCCTATGTCTCTGCGTCTGTGTATGTGTGTGTGTGTGAGTGTGCCTTTCGCTTTTATTGTTTGTGTCCGGTTCGTTTCTCATTTCGAGTGTTTATTTGTGTAATTAATCAATTTTCAGCTGTTCTAGAAGTGATAAAGATTTATCACTTAAGTCGCTGGCAGCAGCAGCAGCAATAGCAACAACAACAACAACAGCAATGGCAACAAAAGAAAATTAGAAGTCAAAGTAAAAGTTTACGCAGTTACAAGAAAAATACGTGATGAAATTGATTTTGCACTTAACTCTTATTTTCCCGGTTTATCTTTGCTGTTTTCACTGTTTGCCCTGCGTTTGTGCGCACAAAATAATTGACTTAAAGACTTCGCTCTTGACTTCTGGCCGCCTAGACGCCTTGGCATTTGCTTCACACGCTGGCCTGTCAGCTTGGTCAACAGCAAAACTTGCTGCTGCCGCTGCCTTGTGTCGAATGCCGAGTATCGATTGCCAAATGCCATGTTCCGTTGCCTTTGACTTATGCTCTGTCTTTGCTTTGCCAACTTTAAATCTGTAGCATAAAAGTTTGTCTTTATGGCAGGCACATGCCAAACAGCAAAGGGTCAGCATTAGACACTATTTGGCATTATTTAGCATTTTAATTCAATTAATTTTACTTTCGTTCTTTTCTTCTTTCGCCTTCGATGCGCTGCCAATGCTTTGCATTAAGTTGCCCCTATAATTGCTCGCACACCTGCTGGCAGTCGCTCATGCATTTAACATCACAACTTGAGGACATTGCATGCTTAACATGCCCTCCTGCGAATTTTACCACACTGCTGTGAAACCCAATCAATTAAAATGTCTGTGTGAGTGTGTGTGTGTGTGTGTATGTGTTTTTTATTTCGATTTTTGTAATCGGTTTTATTTTCTGCTTTCTATTTTGCTTAAGCCAAGTGTCCTGCCAGTTAACAGCATGTAATCGTAGCCAGCATTTGCAGTGTATGCGCCACTCAACGCCACAGGACATTGTTATCGACAGTATGTGTGTGTGTGTGTGTGTGTGTGTTTATGTGCATTATGGCAACACAGGATGTCCTTTGCGCTGCACAATGCTGCCGTTGCTGTCGTTGCTATTGACGTGGCTGTCGACGTTGCTGTTGCTTTTACTGCTGCGCCATCAAGCGGAATGATTAACATTTAAGCAGCTCATTGTTGGCTTTCATAAGTTGTTAGCTGCTTGGCTTGGCTAACTGAAATTAATTAAATATTGATCAATAAAGGATGTGCAACGTGCGCTGTTATCTCATACCAATAAGGACGTTTACCTGATTTCATTTGAATTCATTTTGTTTCGTTTTGTTTTGTTATAATTTAATCTTATAATGGAGTTTTACACTCTGCGTGAAATAATTGCTGGACCGACAAACGAAAGGAGAACCTGCCCAGACGTTAAGCAACGTGCACTGATTATTAACTCAAAGGATATAACAGAGCAGTGTGAATTGTTGAGGCTGCGACATTTGCTAAAGTGGCACAATTTAATAAACTTTCGGTTCACTTGCCTTTTGTTGTGCGCAACTTGAAGTTGCAGCATAACAAAAATAAAATACAGAAAGAAACAGAAAAACAAAACAAAAGACCTAAAACAACAACAGTAACAACAACAAAATATGAACAAAATAATGCGAGAGCATATAATAATGAAAGAAGTAAACCAGCATCATAAATAATTTCGCTGCCACTGTCATTTTTATTGCTACATAGACGCTAGACGAAAGAACGAAAGAGGAAAACGAACAAAAAACGAAGACGAAAAGGAAAAGGGGAAAAAAAAAATTCATTTTTAATGTGCACTTTATCATCATCATGTCAGGCTAAGCGCTAAAAAAAGGAGAAAATCAAAACAAAAGAAATGCCAAAAGAGACTAGAGACCACACAGAGAAACGAGGACAAAGGACAGCAGACAGCGGACAGTGGACAGCGGGCAGAAGACAGCATAAGCAGGACAACAACGAGAACAACAAAATCGGCGTGGAATTGTAGAATTTCGTCCTATTTGTCATTTGGAGCAAATTTGCATAAGCGCGATGGATGCGATGTAGTCGAGCGAATGCATGCCAACAGGGCAAGCAAAGCAAGGATGTCAGGACAGCAGCATGGATATTCGCTTTACTGAATGGCTGACCAATTGACTGGTCCACTGGCCAGCATATCGCTCGAGAAGATTACAGTCAGCGAGTATTGCTTTTAAGGCACTCCCAGCATGCAATTGAAAACTAATTCATTTCATGTTGTTAAGCTCAGTACAGCTCAGCTCAGCAAGGACATGAAGACATATGCTCAATGCTGAAAACTTTAAGAACTTTTGACAATACAAGTTCACTTTTACGCCATGGGAAAATACTACAGCAAAACTGCCAACTGTTCCGCTGCCTACCTGCCTGGCTGCCTGGCTGCCTATGTTGTGTTTGTGTGTGTGTGTGTGTGTGTGTGTGTAAGCACAAAGGCAAGCAAAGAAATGAGAGAAAACTGAAAACTGAAAATAACAGAATACACACCGGAAGCAAGGAACGCGCAACACAATATTAGACAATAAGCGCCACCCTGGCGTACAATAAAAGCAAATCTGCCCGCCAATGCCCGCTGCTGTGTCCGCTGTGCCCAGTTGCAGAAATGCCAAAAAGCAAGTTCTGCCGTGTACCCATTAGGCACTAGGCAACGAAATGAAAGCGAACAAAACACAAAACCCTAAACAAGAAGCCAGCAACAACAGAAATGCGAAAAGCATCAAACAACGTAGCTAAAGGAGAAGCGGCCAAGCGACCAAGCGACCAATGGGCCAAACCGACCACACACAAATGTTTTGGCTTAATGGGTCAGCGTTTGGGTGGCGTTGCATTAGCAGCGCTGCGCCACTCTTGCCAAGCATTCGGAGCACTCTGCGTTGTTTAACTACGCTTTGTTTCGCTGGCAGGGACAAAAACGGGCAACAATGGCCAACAGTTTGACCTCGAGCTAAAAATTCGCAAAAAAAAAATACACAAACATATAAAAGAAAAAAAAACAAACATCGAAATAAAAGCGAAACGTAAAGAATCCCAAAAAAAGCACGAGCCAGCAACAGAAGGAGAACAAGAGAGAGTCAGTAAAGTAAGCAATATACTATAAGAAAAAAACCAAAAGAAACAAAAAAAAAAACAAAAAACACAAAGCAAGAAGTAAGAAAAAAAGTAAAAGAAAACAAATCAATTTGAAATAAAGCAAAAACCGAAAAAGCAAAGATGAGTTCTAAACAACATTTTTGCACGGACTAAACCGGGCACAACAGCAACAAGAATATTACTTAACACAACAGCAACAACAACAACATCAACACCAGTAAAGTTTTCCTTTTGTGCCTCAGAAAGAATAGCGTACAAAACATCGACGATGGCACAACTGACAGGTACACAAATCACAACGAATGCCACAGAGGCCAGGCCCAGGCCCAGGCACACTCCCAGGCACAGCGCCATAGCCAGAGTCAGCGCCAGTGCCAGTGGCAGGCAGCCGTAATGGCATAGCCATGCGAACAGCTGCAACACGAAACACGAACGAATGGACAAACGGACGAACGAGTGAACGACACGTGGGCACGGAGGAAGGGATAACGAAGGGATAACGAATGGATAGCGAACCATCGACTGGCTGCCTGTCTGGACACTCTTAGATGGGAGATGCGATCATGGGTTAAATTTGATATAGGATGGCAAACACACACTCACACAGAGGCACACAGCGACAGCGAGGCACTCACACAGACACTCACATTCAATATGAAAATGCCATAATCATCGTTGTCGTCATCTTCGTCATCCGCATCATCGTCCACATCCGCAACATCATCAACATTGGGCAATAATCTTTAATAAACGAGTAAACAACGGTGGAAACTGAGCGATAAAAACTCATCTAAACTCAACTCAACTCAACACAACACAACTCCACACAACTCAGGACAGCACAACTCGCCGACGCGTTGCGATGCGATATGATGCGATGAGATGCGATGCGATGCGATGAGATGATGGGCGACTCAAGCGCAAAGATACAAAGACGAATGCTACAAAAGACAAAATGACGGACGATAGGAGGACAGGACGACAGGACGGCAGGACGAACGACAGGACGCACGACAGTGCAAACGAAAGGAAGTGGGCATAGTCGCGCAGATAGCTGAACATAAGACGATTTTTCAAGTGAGCTAACTTTCGAAATTAATTTAAAGCTGAGTGCCACTTTAAAACTTTTCCTCCTCGTCACTTCGAAGACTCGCAAAAAAGCGGAAAAAGCTGAAAAAGCAGAAAAAGCAAAAAACAAAAATTGTCACACAAAAATTTGACTGTGAAAGCGTTTATTATTATTATGTTTGTTGTTGTTGTTGCTGTCGTTGTTATAGTTTTTGTTGTTAGCTTTGGCGATGGCGATGGCGATGGTGTTGTTGTCGTGTTGTCGGTTCGTTGGCTGCTTAAAATGTTAAAGTTTATTTTTAGGACTTTTGATTGTTACAAGTAGATTTAATTGTTGTGTAAATGACACGACAACGCCAGCAAACCACGCAAACGGGAACCGATGCTGCGTGGAGAAGCGAGTGCAGAGCGGGGCAAGCACGTGGCCACAACATTTTGAAATGTAAGCGTATGCAAGATAATTGGGCTAGTCACTAACAACAATGCCAACAACAGCAACAACAACAACAACAGCAACAGCAACGCACTCTACAAGGAAGCAAATTACAGGCACAACTGTAGATTAGCTACTCATGCAGCAGCCAGGCAAGGATACTAAGGATACAAGAAGTTATGGAAAATGACCAGCAACTCAAACAAAACAAAACCAAAAAAAGCAGACTCCTTCGAATAAATGCCTCTGCAACAGCCAACACAAACAGAGTAATCATGTCGAAAATCAAAGCAGCCGAACTTCTTTGACTCACAGACTAAGCAAACAAACAACAACAACTATCGGCCCAGCTGACTCAGCCACCCGCGCGACACACGAGAAAATCTATCAATCAAACGCAATCTTGCACTGTATGGGAGTAAAACAAGATGGCGAAACTTTAGCAGAAGAACAATGAAACACAAAGCTGGCAAATATTTTAATAAAGTTCGGCTTACATCTTTGAACGTAGGAACCCACTCACTCATCCTTGCTCATCCATACTCATCCTTATTCAATAGCTAAAAGAGGTACTAAGCGACTTTTGAGCAATGATACAGAAAAGGCAGCACAGCATTTACAGCTTAACTAAAGCAGAGTCCTATTTTTTTTGTGTTTTTGGTCTTGTGTTTTTCAATTATACCTTTTCGCGTCTTTTGCCTCCTATCCAAAAAAAAGAGAAAACAGAAGTTCAAAAAGCAAACATGAAGTCAAGGCGGCGTGCCGCAGCAGAGATGCCATTGCGCAATGCAGGAAGAAAGTCAAACTGTGTATGTCTGGCAGCATACGAGTATAATCATTACGAGCGCATAAAATAGCAGCAATAACAACAACAACAACAACATTTACGTCTAATATTAAGCAGGAGCGTCTTATCAACGTATAAACAGAAATGAAGACGCACTCCTTCACTCCTTCACTCACTTGCTCACTCAGCCGCAGTTACTTTACTTACTGACTTCTTGGCAATATACATATATGTATATCTGCCTGTGTGTGTCTGTGTGTGTGTGTGTGTATGTATTTGACTCGCTCTCACTCTTGCTTGTACTAATGTGCGTAAAAGAGATGGCATTAGGCGACACATGCCTGTACTCATTGAAACGTGCAGAAAATTATTTTCTTCGTATATGAAGAGTAATAATTGCCATGTGTCGTATGCATGCAGGACGAGCATCCTTTGGAGCAGCAGCAGCAGCAGCAGCAGCAACAGCAGCAGCATCGAAACACTTAAACGGAATTGAGTGCGATGTCCTCAGTTAGTCCTTTTGCACGAAAAAACCCGCATAAGACAATAAAAATACGTTGTACCGTTGCTGTTAGACTCTCTCGGGTTTGTCCGTCTGTCGTTCGATGTCTATCCGACGCATTGTGCCAAACAACATCAACCCAGCATCACGTGGCTCACACACGCTCCTATGCCTATGTCCTTTGAACGTATGGCAATGCATGCGCCCAAGTCTCAAAGTGGGCTCCAATGGCTCAAATCAAATGAGCAAACGCTGCGCTGTGACGCGCGCAAATCGTGTGGGCCAGGATGTCAGTCAGCTGCAGCAGCAGCAAAGGCACCACAAAGAAGAAGACAGCTCATAAGAAGCTATACACACACACCCCTACATACATGCACACGCAGAGACAGAAGACAACTGCTGCGACGTACTCCGGCGGAAAAGAACAATTAAGCAAGACATGCGCCAACAGCGGATCGGGTGTATAGGGCAAAGCAGTTAAATAGAATTTAGGTCTGCCAGATAAAATAAGAAATAATTACAGCACAAACGCAAGCCAGGCTGGGAGCAAGTGGGGCCAAGCAATTTGCTGCCACTCGACATAACACGACCAGCTCAGCTCAACTCAGCTCAGCAATCAGCAGCCATGTGACAGCGGAAAGAGTTGCGCGCACGTAGACAAACTCACAGGACATGCTAAACATTACCATGATATTTTATACACATATTTTAATAAGGACGCTGCTTTTTCTTCGATCAAATACCGAGATGTGACATACTCACATAGTATGCGCATGGCGTGGCAGCAACACTTTAGACGCAGCACATGTTCGCCGCCAATTACGCTAAGCAGCAGCAGCACCAGCTTGGGAGCACCAAATTTGGCAGAGCTCCATTGCAAGCAAACTGATATTCGTATTTATTAAACATCCTTTTCATTCTGGTTATGTATTTTTATTTTATTGTATTTTCTTTTTTTGACAAATCAAATAACGCATCATCACACAAAGAAACAATAAAAACAATTGTCAATGCTTGAAGATCACATGTCGACAACGATGTGCAGTGCATGTCCATGGCATCTTCCCACGTGGCGCTTTGGCTTGCTCAAGTATATCCGTATAAAGGATATCGCATTCCTCTTGTATGCATTGGAGAAGGTCAACTAAATATTCCAAGTAATTTTTTCCCAGCTATTTTGTTTACACTAAATTGTGAACCTTTTGCGTCTGTTGCTTGCACAGTATTAGCAATAAGTAATGTTCCATGTTAGTAGAATATTTACTTAATAACTACTTAACATATGTGGGATGTACTTCATTAAATTCGTCTTAAAAAGCAAATGCACACACACGTATAAATATATAAACGGGATCTTTATATTATTTCCTATGGCTATTAATGTTCAGGATTTCGGCTTTTGTTCGGTTTTTAAATGCTAGGCCTATCTCGTTCTCAAATTGTTAACCCTAAGCAATTGTACACTTTTGCTAAAGCAGGCGATAAAAACAACACCGACAACCGGAAAAGGAAACCAAAATACAATGGCCAAAAAAAAAAAAAAGAAAGAAAGAAAACAATCAAAAAATGTTCAACCAAAAAAGAACCCAAATCAAAATCAAACTAAAATAAATCGATGGCAAGGGTGTGAGCAGGTGTTAGGGTAAGGATGGATGTGACTGTGGGGATGAGGTTGAGGCTGGGGATAGAAGTGAGGACGAGTATAAGAATGAGAATGAGGATGAGGATGAGGTTGAGGTAAGCCAACAATGCTCGATAGCGCGCAAGGTAGGAAGAAATTAGCGAAAATCTGGCACAAGGTATGCATACGAAAGTTGTTAGTCCGGTCTAATTATTTAAGGCAGGCAGACAAAGCATTGAAGCAACGCAGCAACATAAGGGCAGCAGCAGGAGCAAGGAGCAAGGAGTAATGGGAGCAGGTGCACCAGCCAAACGACCCAAACGACCTAAACGAGGCAACGAGCGAACGAATGACCGAGCGTTAACAATAACTGCAATAAGTAGAACAACAATAGCAACAACAACAACAACAGCAACGCCACACCACAGCAACAATAATCACTGCACACATTGTGGGTCTGTTGTTGCGTTCATGTGTGCCTGTGCATGCACATTTGACTTGCGCCTAGCAGACACACACACACACACACAGGGGGGGGAGAGAGAGAGGGAGCACAGAGCATATTGCAAAGTACTTCACAACGATGACCTGCAAGCAATGGAAATTCACATTCAAGGAAAACCTTAATGCAGCTGCATTGTTATCAATATTCTGTTGTAATACTTCGCATTGTTGTTACTACTATATGTTGCTGTTATTGTTGTTGTTGTTTCTGTTGTTGTGAATATTGTTGGTATAATTGCAGTTTAAAGCAAATAATATCTGCACGAAATTGCTTTCATAACGCACGAAGGAATGCGCACACAAAAATAATTTATATACAAAAAAAAAAAAAAAACAAAAAACGAAAAGAGGAAAATTGAATAAATATAAAAGAGGGAAATTACGATAAACACGAGGGGACACGGAGGGCAGCAGAGGTAAAAGTAAAATTGGTTTATTACCTCTAGAACGTTGCCTATAATTGACCAATTGAGAAATTTAAAATGCAACTGACAAAGGTGCTTGGCAGTCGACGTGAAGCCGCCAACGCTGCTTCACCATCAGTAATTGCCCTCCACATGCCTATAGTGACTGGACAGACGGACTCTTACCGTATCATGTCGTGTCTTGTTTTGTCGTCTCGTATTTATGGCAATGGCTGCATGACTTCAATATGCAACGCAGGTGTTTTACATGCCAATAGCCAATAGCATGCATTGTCTTGCCTATGCTACAGGTGCATTAAATCTAATTTGGCTGATTTGATTATTGCTTTCTAGATAATTGTTTAAGTCCAATCATTATAAATAATAAGTTTTGATTTTTTTCTGTTTTTTTTTATTATTTAATGAAAGAACCAAAACTACTTTAGGTAATCGCCTAATTGCATTCGCCAAATTGCATTCGCCTGTAATTGCTTGCGCATTTAATTAAATCGTTTTATTTCGTTTTGTTTCATTTCACTCCACTTCGTGGCACGCCATTTGTTTGCCAGCGATGTTGTAAAATTTGTGTTGCCTACTTTTCGGGGCCAACAACTAATGCTTCGCAATATGTGTACGTGAGTGTGTACACTCACGTAACTGTGAGCACACACACCCACACACATGTATATAAAGTGCGTCGGCAATATTATAATAGGCACAATTACATTGCGTTCTTCTGCAGCTTCTTCCGCTGCGTCATCATCGTCGGTTTTCTTTCTTGTCACATCTGCTGCTGCTACGTCAACGTGTGCCTTTCTGCTGCCCACATGGCATATATAAATATATGCAAATAAGCTTAAACCGACTGCATTCCGTTTTTCCGTTTATGATTTTCTTATGCCTTTTCTTTCTTTCTTCACTTTTTTTGCCATTTTTTATTGTTCAATTCTAATTTCTCTATTTAATAAAAACCAAATCGGCGCAAGGCCAATCATGCCATAGCACACAACTTGCTGTCCCACCTTGAAGCAACCCTTAAGTCAAATAAAACAATGCAATAAATGCTAATAAAAAAAATTACAAAAAAAGAAAAAAAAACCATACAAGAATAAGCACACATCCGCGAAGCCTTCGCGCAACTGAGCACGAGTATATGGCAAACAATTTAAAGTCGACAGCAACAGTTGCTTGCGGTGAACGTATTTAAACGCAGGCTAGAAAAACTTTGCGCTCGTCAAACAAACACAAAAGCAAGGAAAATAAAACCTTAATAGAAAAAAAACCAGCAAACAAATCAAACTATTAAGTGGAATTAAATACAGCATAAATCTAGTATAAGGATATCGGAAGGATAAAGCAAATATTAAACCAAATCAATTAAAATTTAACTATGCATACGCGTGTGTTGTGTACTATGTGTTGTGGGTGTGTGGTGTGTGGTGTGTGGTGTCGTGTTCTTTTGCTTAATTAATTACTAAACGTTACCACGGTACTCATTTGTAGACGTGTCTGAACCCTCGTCTGCTTTCGACACATATTGAGCATTTTACTTTTAATTAGTTGACTTAATTTACTGTGAGCCAGCAGCAAACGACAATACACCATCGAGGACAATGCTGCGGCAAGGATGAGTGCGCATTGTGGCTGAATTTAAAATGTTTCGGCGACGACGTCAGCGACAACGACACACCTGCAGTGTTGCCATGTCAAAAGGATAATTGACTTGACAAGCTTGGTTAGCAGTCATCATCATTATTAGTTAGCTGTCAGTTGTTGCTGCCGACCCAACGTATGCTAGACCGAGTATACAAATGAATCAACGATGAGTGGAGTCTGTGGCAGCGTGTTTTCGTGGCTCGCGTTATCGGCGAGCAGCAAACAGTAAACTGCTGCACAAGCCAACTTATCCCCGGCAGCTGTGCTAAACTGTTAATCAGCTTAAAGGTAACCCAACATAAGAGCGAAATGCCTGACAGCTGTCCGCTTTGCTATAACAATATCAAAAATAAAGCTAGGAAAAATATATGGTAACAAGGATAGTGTAATGCCACAGCAGAATTTTCAGCTCTTTTTTTTTTAATATCATTTATATATTGTAAATGTGCTTCTTTTTTTTTTTGTGCTCCTTTTTTATACATTGTGTGTGCATTTAGTGCCTTTAGTTAAATTTAATTTATGGTGCGCATCTGCGTATGCAATGCTACTTGGTAGTTGCTGCTGCATGTAGCTGCTGCATGTCACTGTTAATCTGCTCAAGCAGTATGTCAGCTTAAGCCACCTGCCAGGCCCACTTAGCCAATTGTACATACTTTCACAATGCATTTAATATTTGTCGAAAAATACGCATGCACATGCCTGCACATATAAATGCAAGTGAAAAAGTGCAGAAAGCAAAAAGAAACTAAATAAAATTATAATAATAAAAGAAAAAATAAGAAGAGTGAAATGAATTGTGGTAAAGCAGACGGGAAGCAAGTAAAATGTCATATGGCAGCATAATTGGTGCCTTCGTTTGTTGCGTTTAGCAGCCACTGCTCACACGCCCATATCCGCACACCCGCTTACCACACAAAGCCGCTAAGTAACCCAACGACTTACTTGCACTCACTTTCGTGTGTCATTTCATTGCTGAATTTTTTCTTCATGTCAGTCAAGCAAATTGTCAACGTGCAGCTGTCTGTCTGTCAGTCTGTCTGACAGTCTGTCAGTCTCTGCATTGAAGTTGTTCCAAATATAAGAAGCAAAAGCGCAAATACTCATAATTTCTATGTAGGTATGGGTGAGTGTTTCGTGTGTGAGGTTGTAAGTATTTGCGTGTGTGCAGTGCTGACATATGCGGTCTGCGCTCAGCACTAATTGGAACATGACATCTTCCTACCCGCTCGCACACTTTCATTCACTTAGCTGCATATTTTTTTCTTAAACTTTATTTATTTTTTGGTATTTTATTTTTCTACATTTTCATTTTAGTATTTAAAACATTAAGCAAAGTTGATAATATGCTGCCGCTTCGCTTTGCTTTATTTTTTCATTTGATTGCGCTTCACGCTACACAGCAGCCATGCTGCGGTAATGGCGTTGACGGTGACAGTGTCGCTGTTGATGTCGGTGACGGTGATGGTGACGATGGTGTCGATTTCATTGCTGTTGACGTTGTGGTTGTTGTAGTTGTTGTAGGTGCCGTTAGCAGCGGGTTTCCTGGTGTTTAATTGATTTGGCAAGGATTAAGTAAACAGTCAACCCTTTTGCATTTGCGACTGCTTCTGCTGCTGCCATTTTAATTTCTTCTTGTACTTTATTACAGCAAAGCAAGCACAACTCCTGCTGATTTCACGTTTATTGCTCACCTCGGCGTCTTGCCTGCGCTCCCTATTGCCGCTATGCGTTTGCATTTGCGTCTGCAACATCTTCGGCACTTAATGAAATAACCGCAAAATGTATATGCAAAATAATTTATTAGAAAAAGCATTAAAAAGCGACAGCAACTGCGGCAGGCAGCAAAAAATAAAGGCATCAAAAGGGGGAACGCAGCAAGAGAAGCAGCAACGTTATGTCGATTGGCAGTCTGCTTGATGGGCGAAGAAAAAATGAAAAAATCGTTGCATACTTTTGGCACAGCTTCAGCTTTAAGCTACGATAAAGCCAAAATATGTAACACAAAATGGCGCACCAAAAGCAAAAAAATTTGAAAAAAAAAACAAGAAAAATTTAAAAAATAGAATGAGAACATGAACGAGTAAAGAAAATATGCATAAGTCAAATTCATTTAGCCAAAGAACCGACTTGACTCTATGACTGTGGGCTACCCAGTCAGCCTGTCACCCAGTCACCCTAACACCCGGCACTCAGCACTCGGGTCGCAGCATACAGCACAAAACACTCAGCAGCAATGCTGTCAGGCGGCTGACTTGCTGCTTGCTGCGGGCTACCCCTTTCGCGCCGTTATCCCCTTTAAACAGCGAAACGAAAAAAGCAATTTTTGCCCGTATTTTGTCGTTGGCTGTCGCGTTTTATATTGAAATAAATTTGCATAAGACTTTGTGTGCAGAATACTCGGCGTCGTTGAATTTCAGCAGATTAAAAAAGCGAAAAAACAAAAGAAAGCAAAAGGAAACCAAAAAAAAAAAAAACAAATTAAATAAAAAATAAATAAATAACAAAAAAAAAAAAAAACATAAAAAAAACCACAGCCGAACCAAAAAAGAAAAAACAAGAGCTTGTTTATACATACATATAGACATGCACACATACATATATACAACAATTGGTCGCGCGTTTGTGTGCGCTTCAGATTCGCCATTGTTGACACAATTATCAGCCAGCATGAGAGCACGAATGGCTGAATGGTTCAGCGCAGTACGAAAAAAATAAAAATAAAATATATAAATAAATAAATATCTATATATATATATATATATGTATGTATGTTGTAAATGGCAAGGCATGTCATAGAAAATCTGCTTTATATATGTGCTTGTATAGCATTACATACATATATACGTATATACTTACATAGTATATATATATATATATGTATGTAAGTATGTGTGCACGCTGCTACGCTTTTTGGCATTTCACTTTATTTGCTGCTGCGTCGCTTGCTTGCTGCCCACAATTCATTTCCGCTTTTCGTAAAATATTTGTATTAATTTTTAGAAGGAGCGCGAATTTCATTTCATTAAATTTGATTTTGTTTTTGCCATTGCGAAATTGCAATGCTTGCCCTAGCCACTTCTGCAATTTACAATTTTCCTTTTGAGCCAAAGGAACCGCTTTAAAATTTACAAACAAATATAATAAACTTTAATATGTTTAATAGGAAAACCTTAACATTCTTATGCACGACAGCCATTAGTCTAGCCACTGATTAGTTACATTAGCCACTGAGCAACTGTGCAGCATTGCACACTTTTATTGCATACTTTTATGCGCAACAAGGCAAAGCCATAAATTCATCTTAATTGCCGTCTTTAACTGACATAGGGTTATATTAAGTTTTTGGTCTTTTGTTTTTGGTTTTTTTTTTTTTTGCTTTATGCTTTGCTTTGTGGATTCTTGTTGTTGCTATGCGTGTGTTTTTTATGCTTCTTTTTTGTTTGCCTAGGACACTCAATTACAGCGTTGGCCAGGCCAGCCAGCGACTTTTTGAGTCTTCTTGAGCCAAGCCATTTGCACATATGGGCACATGCTGCTCTGCTCCCGCTGCGGCTGCAGCAGCCTTAGACTGACCAGGGAACGCTGCTTGGCATGTTCTGCGTCTGGTGACATCGTGACATACTTTGCAGCCATGCAAACATCAGAGTTAGACAAACGCTTGTGCTGCATGATGCTGGCGCTGGCAGCGCTGCGACTGACCTCTTGACCTTTGCGTGCTGTATATCGAGAACATTAGAGTGCTCCCTTCTTTCTTCCCTTGACCGCCTCTGTGTGTGTGTTTGTGTGAGTTTTGAAAGTGTGGCTTCATTTCCGCATTTGCGCGCGCATTTTTAATCTATTTTTATTTGCGCACATTTGCCGAGGCAACCTTTTAAGCCCATTACACAGCGATCCCAACCTCTCATCCCAGCCGCTCCAGTGTCGCGCCCCGAAGTGTTTACGCTTTGTTTGTGGCAGCTTTTACCACTACAGTGCGAACAATGCCAGTTCAAATTACAAATAATAAATCTTTAAATTGACTTCAAGAACTTTTTTGGTTTACGTCGTTCTTGTCGTCATCATTTCGATGTGCTGCCTTTGTCCTGTGCGTCTTTGTTTTCCATGTTTTGTAATATTTATTTTGTAAAGACTTCTTTTTTTTCGTGACCTTTTTACAAACTGTCGCCTGCGCCTTTTTTAAGTCGTTGACAGTGTGTAAACCGGCCTAAATGTGTTTGCGGTTAAAAAACAGTTTATTTAATTTAGCCAAGCAAAAGACAAAAACGAAAAAAGGAAAATACAAAAACAATAAAACAAAAGGCCAACAGTAAATAAAAAGCAAAGCCTAAAGCAAGAAAAACGAGCGCTCAGCCATAACACAGCGAAATGAGCCAGAAGAGGCTAAAGTGAAAGAGAAAGAAAAATGTTGCCTCAAAGTCATCAAAAGACATGAAAATTTATTTAGAGATTGGCACCTGTTTGCCATTACGCAGCGAAGCAGAAATCATCCGACTTAATGACGGTGTGTTGCGTCCTTTATCATTCACACACACCCACACACACACACACACACACACACACACACACCTACACAGACAACATTGCAATGCTGACAATTGCGTCAAATGTTGCTGATGTTGTTAGCGACGCAACACAATCCTAGTCCTAGTTCCCGTGTTCGTCGTAGGCGCAAAGGCTTATCATGACGGAAATCATTTGTTGGCTTCACTTCAAACACCAAGCAGACACACACACATACACGCGTACACGCATACTTATGCATGCATGGGGCAACAGCATCAGCAGCAGAATCAGAATCAGCTACAGAGCATCATAGCATTTAATTAAATATGCTGCTAATCCATATGAAATCACAGAAAATCTCGCGCTACTTAAGTCAATAGAAGAGCTTTGCAAAATGAAGCACTCCCGCAAAGCACTTACCCACACACACACACACACACACACACACACACACCACACACACAGGCACACACGATTGTTGCGTATGCCAAGAGCTAAGAGGCAACAAACAGCGCGATTAAGCATCGGATACGCGCAACCCACCGACGACCCACCCACGGCAAGTGTTGTCTAATGTGTAAACAAGCAAGCAGCCACCCAAGCACACATGCGAGTACACTCACACACACACATGCACACGCAGCAGTACGCAGACAGAGGGACAGACGAACAAGTACAGCGATGAATGGCTGAATGAATGCGTGAATCTGCAAATGTGTGACAAAATGCCTGAATGCCTGAATGCCAAAACGACTGAACGACGCAGCAGCTGAGCAGATGAGCAGATGAGCGGAAAAGCTATTCAGTTGACTCGGCGTGGTAGAGCTTGACTGTTGGGCTTAGCTAGGCTTCACTGTGTATAAATGCTTTAAATGTGCGCAAAATGTTACACTGCCGCTGAGTAAACGACTAACCGACTAATTGACTCACGGACTGACTCACTGACTGACTGGCTGGCTGACTTAATGTGTTGTGTGGCTTTGCTATGTTGTCAGTGTTGTTGTTGTTATTGCTGTTGCTCTTACTCTGGCTGCTGGCTGCTGGCATTTTCAGTGATCCTGTTGTTCTTGTTGTTGTTCTTGCTGGATTGTTAGCTACCGCTTAAAAGCTCAGCTAATAAAACTCAAATTATACGCAATGAGTGTGTGTTAATGTGCGCCGCATCCATACATACATTCATGCATATACGTACATATGTGAAAGCCAGCAGCCAAGCATTACAGCATTACAGCAGCCCTGCAGTCCCACAGCCCCAGAGCCCCGCTCGACTGCGCAAGCAGCAGCACATGATTCAAATAGCGTTTAGCAAATCGTTTAACAGCAACAGCGATAGCAGCACTTGGCAGTGTCCTAGCAAAGCAAACACACATACCGCACACACACACACACACACACACAGACACACACACACACACACAAGTATTAGCACAAAATGTTGTGAAATTTTTGTTTGTTGCTGGCAAAAGGTTTACATTTAGCACAACAAAATTTATAGCATTACAATGCAGCGCATTGTCCAACAATCGAGCACTTTGTCAATATGCCGCGAATTGTGATTTTATAAAGCATTTAATGGCCACACGGCTACGCGGCCAAAATTTGTTGCCTACTTTCAGGGGCTGCATGCGGCACGCCTTATGTGCTGTTACACTGTGCAAATATGTGTATATGAATTTGGCATTTAAATCACATGCACCGCACACCGACAGCCATTGGCGAGTTGAGCGAACATTTGCATAGGCCAGCACCATTGTTTGCACTGAACTTGGGCGTTAATGCATTCGGCACACAGAGCGCATTTGCATTTATTAAAGTAACCGCAGAAAACCCGCAAAGCTGCTTAATAACCAGTACAGGATACATTTTAGGTTACTGGGCAGCGCGTTGCGGCAAAGCTGGCCAAGCTGCGCTTTAAGATTGCAACATGCCATGCAAAGCAACGCAGCATAAGACTAGCCAATGTTTCATTCAGCTTATCATGTATGTGCTTGACAATTAAGTTAAATCGACGTGCTGTACATGGCGTATACGTGTTGCATTCAAGCATTTTCATTATTTGTGGCAATTGTGCAATTATGATAGGACTTCGCTTTGTTCTGCCTAAATAGTTTTCTCTTATGTTTTTTGCTCTTAACTGCTGTTGAGCGAAATTCATGTGCACACATGCGACATAACTGCTGTGGCTTGCATGCAAACGTTTAGTGTTACAGCAGCAATAACAACAACAACAGCAACAACAACAATTAAATCAAAAGGCAAAAACACAAAAACCTAAAAGCGGCTATTGCGTGCCACGAGGCGTATACGTAACAGCCAGCAATGCGCTAAGCGATGTCGGCTAGGGGCTAGGGGCCAGGGGCTAGCAGCTGGGTATGAGGGATCGCGTTCATTAAACAAAAGAATTAAGTTAACACAGCGAAGTGTTTCCGTTTACGTTTACGAGTGGCACATTTGCCGGTGCTCGTGTACAGTTGACATGCCAACAAACCAAGCACCGCACTCCACGTCCTCCACCGTCGCACCGTTACACCTTCCCACGCTCACACGGTCCGTCAGTAAAGCCTCTGTCCCTCTGGTCTCGGCAACAATACAATGGCAACGTGTGAACGGCCTGTCACCGTCGTTAACGTTATTGTTGTTATTGTTGTTGTTGTTGTCGAAATTGTTGTAGCTGTCGCCGTCGTCGTTTTGGTTTTTGTTTTCGGTTTGGATGACACTCATCGCATGGCATACATCGTGCCGCAGCAACACTTGGCCGCACTCGACAACATCAAGTGTCGCTTTTAGGTACTCTAAGCCTAATTATTACACAAGTGTTGAGCGCTGAAGGCCAACAAGCTGGCAACAGAAAAAAACAACAACACCACGCACAGGCTCACGCATGAACAAATTATATGACTATGGTATGGATAATATGGGATGATGCTGCACGAGTTTGTCATACCTGCACTTACTGTATCCTAGCTACAGTGTCCTATCAATCCTGTTACCAATTACCAAAGCATATGCTCCAGCAGTGTGCGTCACAGAGACACAGCAACTGCCAGACAAAAGCTAAAATTACTCTTGCTCCTGTGCGGACAGCACCGGAGCACCTGCTTCTGCGTGCCTGCTGCGTGCGTACATAGCAATTACAAGACTCACAGATCAGTTGGTTAGGTTCTGTGCATTTTTGCTCAGTAATTAAATCATGTAAAACTCAAAAGCAACCTCAACCTCAACTTCTCTATGCGTCCACGTGTTAATGTCCATCAACGCTTCATGCGTCCATCGGTTGATGGTCCTGCGGTTCCATCTGGCTATCCAGACTCGCACATGTTCATGTCTGTTCAGCAATGGCCCATTGTCATTTTTGTGTGAGTACTGTTGGCATAATTGCGTCCGGTCTGACTGACGTCACACAGAGCATAGAAGACAACTTTCAAGTGTTCTGTTCCCTTTGTTATGGTAGTCAAGTGATTGAGCATATGTATGTTATGCAAATGCATTTGCAAGGTAAGCAATTGAAAATAAAAACAAAACCAAATAACAAGTGCAAAGCTTCTTTCATTTGCTAAACATAATTGAAATTTTATTTAACATCATAAAATATTAATTCGAAGCAATATTTGTTCTTTCTCTTTCATTGTTCTGTGTTGTTGCTGTGCAGCGTCTTATCGCGTAAACTTAAGCCACATCTAGTTGCCGACACCGTCAAGCAGTACATCAGTCGGGCGCAACGCACTACAAAGGGATCTCAAGAGCAACAGCCTAACATGGAGTTTTTACGCGGTGTCTATGCGTTTATGCAAGTGAGTAGATCATCGGTGAGTGTCCTTTATTTCCATTTAACAACTGTACTAATCCATGAAATCTTCTTTTTCTTTTTTAAATTGAATTGCATATGATTTGCTCTTGAATCATACTTGAAAAATCGTTACCTTAAACAAACCCTATATGTGTACATACCATATATACATATATATCTATATATATATTTACCTATTTATCTACATACCATATCCACTATATAAATATTAATAAATAACCTCAACAAAAATTAAAAAAAAAACCACAACAAAAAAAAAACCAATCGAGTTTAACTCAAAAATGAAAACAAAAAAAAATCTTACTTGTATGCAATATGCGCTTACATTCTATTTAACATATATTAAAACAAAATACATATATTTATATAAAAAATACGAATAAACAAAAATGCCGATGAATAAAAATCATATGCCAACGAGTCGACAACAAAAGCCAAACTAAAACAAAGAAGAAAAAAAACCGTAAAAGTCAAAGCCAAAGTAAAAAAAAACAAAAACACAGAAATATTTGAAATAAATTATTATATTTATTTTTTTTTTTACAATGAAATATTTGGGAAACAGTCATTTGGTTTTATATGAACTCGTAATATGTAAACTTTAAGCAGACATAGGTCTAACCAATTTCATAAGCTGACATACGTATTTATTTGTTTTTACGTTTTAATTTTTTTTTTTTTAAATTAATTTAACCCTTAACTGCCAGCATTGTGAGTCTGTGCAATGTGTGTCCTTTGTTAAGCAACAAAGGCGAACTACATGCATATACATATGTGTGTGCATATGCCCTTATATTAAAATTATTTAAGTACTTTAAAAGCAATGCCCAACGCCAAAGCTTTTCAATATACAATATTGAAAATAAAAAAAAAAACCAAAAAAGAAAACAAAAACAAAGTTTTATTTCAAATAAACAGTCAAGAGTTAGTACTACTATAGTAAAAAAGTAAAATATTAAAGCAATAATCGAGCGAGTGAGCGAGCGAATGCCTACGTAGGCAAAGCAAAAGAATAGAACTGAAATTTTCACAAAAGCAGCAACAACAACAAATGTTGCACAATATTAAAAAGCAAAACCAAACAAAATAAAACAAATAAGAACATTTATCAAATTTTAATTACGAAATCAAAGCCAATAAAATGTTTACTAAGCCAACATGTGCAAAAGAGCGCAAAACGCATAAAATAGTAATAATCATAAAAATAATATACATACGTATATATAAAAATAAAAACCTAAAACTATTCAGACTGACAAGCGGCTGCTTCAATGCATTAGGTTACTAATAGAAAACATAATAATACAAGCAAAATAATAATAATACAAAAATAAATGTTGAAAAGCATTCAACAAGATTAACAATAAAAATTAAAAACAAATAACAATTCATAAAAACAAAAATAACATATGAATGACTAAAGCGCACTTTAGCCATAAATATATAATATTACCAAAAAAAAAAAAAAAAACTGAATAAGGTAATGCAAAGCATGCATACAGCATAACATACATATATAATACAAAAAAAAAACAAAAAAAAAAAAAAAAAAACTCTAAGCAACGCAAGCAACTGAACTATATAGCAAGTACACATATACAACAAAAAAAAGTATATAAAGTATACTGTACATACTATATTTGCCAAATTTTGTGAACAAAATGCAAAATAAAAATATTATATTAAATAACGACAACTTAAAAACAAAACAAACCAAAACAAAAGACAAGTAAGAAAATAAACCAAGATAAAAGAAAATGAAACGAAAAACAAATAGAAACTTAAAGCAAACAAGCAGCAGCACTTGCGGCACCAGCAACTACAACAACAACAACAACTACAGCAACAACAATGTCAAACAAACCACAAGTAACACGCGTCAACGAAAATATCATAACAACAAAAAAAATTAATACAAAAACAAAACTACATAACAACCCAGTACAAGCACAAAAATAAAAAAAATAATAAAGCAAAACCAAAAAAAAAAACTTAACTCAAAAAAAAAAGCGTAATGCAAAGCGAATGTAACTCATGCCCATTGCCGTCTCATCATAGCCGCCATCAAAATTTATACCAAATGCCGCCTCATAACCTAAACAGCACAGCTCACAGTATCATACGGCATCCATACCATTAATAATAACAGCAACAACAAAAACAACAAATACAAAAACAATGCAAATACAAACCAAAAACGAATGAACTCACAAACTCACAGCACATATCACACCATCAACAAACAAACAAACAAACGAAAAAAATATTCAAAAAAGAAAGAAGAATCCTCTCAAAACAAAAAAGAACAGCAGCCGCAGCAACGAAGCACAGACAGCATAGCAGCATAGCAGCAATAAGAGAGTTGCCACTGCCTATGCCAGGTTGCCACTGTCGCGCAGCTAAGGAACACATAAGAAAACAAAAACAAAACAAAACAAACCCCATACAGTTGCTTTCATCATACACGAGTACAGCTAAAGCATAAGCCATGAGCCATGCAGCAGAAGCTACGGCGCGAGTTGCCTTCGCAGTCGTAGTCATAGTCAGAGTCGCAGTCGCAGTCGCAGACTGGTGTTGCCACACTACGGCGCAAACAACTGTTCATTAAAGCGTGCTTTGCTTGTATCTGATTACAATGCTTGTGCAGCAGCGTCTGCAATTACATGCGCGCGGATTTTTACGCGTCGTTACCATCGACTGTGCACAGAGTTGAGTGTTCCGCTCCGCCTCGACTGCGCTCCGCTTCACAGCTACTGCCACGTCTGCTGCTGTGTACGTCTTCTTTGCGCATTTTAAGCGTGTTCCTGTTGATTTTATTCCTTTCACTCGTGCTCCTACTGGCTGTCGTTCTCTCAAACACACACACACATACACACATACACTCTCTGTTCATACAGTATATGAAATTGTTTTGTCTTCTGTATTTTCGTTTATATTTCTTCTTTTTTTTTTGTATTCGTTTCTTCCGTTTTGTTTTTGTGTGAT
Organism: Stegana nigrithorax; assembly: GCA_037044495.1. Classification (NCBI taxonomy): domain Eukaryota; kingdom Metazoa; phylum Arthropoda; class Insecta; order Diptera; family Drosophilidae; genus Stegana; species Stegana nigrithorax. Next base: position 42,115 of record JBAMBQ010004948.1, read on the forward strand.
TTTTGCATTTATTATTTATGCAATTTGCGCAGCCTTACGTGTGTTTTACAACGTCAACAGAAACACACACACATTCACTCACTTACAGACACACAGTGTAGCTAGCAGCAGCCAAGCCATGATGTGTCCCAAGTGCAACGTGCAAATATCAAATGCTCGTAGCAAAAAAAAAAGAAAAAAACAATAACAACAAAAGGCAAATAAACAGTAAAATAAAAGAGAAAACCCAGTAGGCAGTAGACAGAAACTCCGTTCGTTGGAATTGTCTACGTGTGCCTCGGCTGTCTGCTGTGTTACTGCTACATCAAACAATAAATGGGATTCGTATTAATTTTTCGCGCTTGTTTCATTTTTAATTTCATGTTTTCTTTGCTGTTGCCATTGCCACTACGCACAGCCGCAACACATTCCTACATATAGTATGTATGTATATGTGCATCTGCATAAGAATGTGTATGCTATGTCTATGCACGGTGTATGGATGCCCGTGCGCAGTAGTGTACGCCATTTCACATGAAGTTTCTTTTTATTTGCGACCGTGGCCGTGATGTCGTTAATAAAACTGCGCCGAGAAATATGCAACATTTTCTTGCATAAGCGACTGCTTCAGCTGGCTTCAGCTGCATGCTAGTAAAAACTAGTGTGAAAATACGCAATTATTTTTATAAATTTTTTTTTAATTTCATTTTAAATAAATTCTTCTTTACTTGTGATTTTTTAAATTTTATTTTATAAATTTTTTTTTTTTTTTTTTTGGATTAAACAGAAGCAAATGACTTACTTATTTCCACAACTGCCTGCTATCTGTGCGAACGCGCCACCGCAGTATGTACAAAACTCCGGCATTATTTGCCGCACTTGTGCCTTGGTACTGCAACTCCATGGCAATGTAAGCACTGATGCAGTAATTGTGCGGTTAGCGCGTCCGCTTAGTGGCCAGCTGTGCACATGTGCTTGAATATCCGTATTCAGCTGCATATTGTATCTATGAGGACACTTGAACATGGGCTACTCGTGTACGCTGCGAACTCTACCAAAAAGGATAATTGAACACTTTTTCAGTTTTGTTTAATATTTTTTTTTCTGTTTTTTATCACCCAAAATATTTCTTTCTCCTTCTTTATGTGTGTCATGTGCGCCTACCAGTTGAGTGTATAATTTTTAAAAATAATTGGCTGTAACTTTAATTGGTAAGATTTAGTATTTTCTTTTTGTTTATGACTTTTTTAGGTTATAGCATCGTTGTTGTTGTTTGAATAAATTTCAAAAGAGATTAGTTTTTGTTTTGTTTTTATGTTGTGTGTATTTCACGGCATGTCAAAAGCTGAAACGTTAACTGCAGCTGGCAGCCATTACTTTTTGCTTGTTTTAGGTGTGAATGTGCTTAGTAAGTGTTTGCTTTTTTTTTTTTTTGTACTTAGTTGTAAATCATTTTTTTCCTAGAAATTAACAAGTCGAACCCAATGGAAATGAAACAATAATAGGTAATGCGTTAAACAATTTAATCAAATCCCAACGAAAACAACAATAAATGTTGACAATTTGCCAAGTCAAATATTTATAACTCAGACTAAGAGAATATAAATCGCATATACATATGTGTGTTCTTACGCCACACATGCACAAAAAACAGACATGCTAACATGTTTCTCGAACACACACAAAGCAAACAACCTAACCGTACCCAAATCCGAATTGACACCAACCAAGCCAACCCGATTTGATGCATTTAAAACTAGGTACAAGCGGCGTATGCGTAATATTAATTAAGCCACTTATATAAAACAAAAAAAAAAACTTTAAAAAATACAACAATTGCAAAATGAGTAATATTTTCTTTACACATTTAAAGTCAAACAAATTTATATATATTTTTCATTTGCGTACCCAAAAAAACAAACAAATTTCATAATAACAACAACTACTACAAAATTAAAAAAATCGACAACGAATTAAAGGTTGACTACAATGACACCAGCGGCGGCTTTTTAAACACATCACATTCTACTGAGTCTTTTGAGCCAACAACAACAACTTCGACAAAAGCAAACATAAAATCAGAAAGTTCAACCACTTCAGCAGCAGCAGCAGCGACAAAAATAACAGAATATATTGCTGATAAACCTACAGTAACAACGACAACAGCAGGCAATACGCAAATAACACAAGCGCTGACAACAACAAGAAACAATAAAATAACAACATCAGCAGCAGTAACAACAACAAGTAACTCAGCAGCAGTAAAATATCCTGTGGGAAATTCAACGGCCACGTACACATTTGATACAAAGCACAGCGGCAGCAGGCAAACGCAAATCGAAAGAAACGATCAAAAGCAACAAAACCAACAGGCTTGCAATAGCAAAACAGCGAAAAAATCAAAAAACAAAAGCAATAATCAGCAGCAGCAACAGCAGCAAGAAAATCAGCAGGAACAGCAGAGCCAAAGGTGCACAAGTTGAGTCGTGCATGCTTCACAATGAAGATGATGCTGATTATTACGAAGATAATGCAAAACAAATAATGTAAAAAGAAATTAAACATCAAAAGTATACATATATTATAAATATTATAACGGCAATAATATATATATATATATTTAAAATATATTATTATAAATAATTGACGAGCAGCCCGTAAAGCATTGTGATAATTAAGTAATAATAATTATTAAAAAATAAAAACGTAACCAAGCGATAAATGTTAAAATTCCAATAAAAAAACATTTTTTTAACATAAAACATCAAGAAAATTAACTTAAAACCAACTGAAAAGCATTACAACAACCAATTAACTCTAAATGGTATGCACTTGCATGCGTGCGAGTGAGACAACAATAAACATTTGCCAAATGGTCAATCAAGCAAAAAAAAACGGAGAGAAACGTAAGACAATGAACAGCTCCGCCGCGCAGCGTATATAGCTAAAAAGGTAATATTTACAACGACAACAACAACAATAATCAAGTGCCGCCAATTAAAAACAAACGAAAAAACGACGAGAAAAGGATAGGAGAACAAACAAATCAAACATACAATAAATCATAATCAAAATATACAAACAAAAAAAAAAAAAAAATCAAAACTCGCACATTGTTAAATGCAAAAACAACAACAAAACTGAAAACGAAACGCAACAACAAAGGCAACGATCTCAACGTCAGCCACAGGCGCACCACCAGAGTCCGTAACAACAAAATAAAAAAGCAATAACACACGAGCACCTCAATAACGCTTCCATACGAGTATAAAGAGAAGAGAACGAATACTCATTTTACTTCCTCATACGCAGTTGCCGTAGACGTTGCCGAGCCCACACACGAGCGCATACTACCACCACACGACGAGTACGATTGCGCAGTGTGTTCAATTTTTATATTTTAGGCTTGACACACGACGACCATCCGACAACCGACAGCTGACAGGCGACACACGACACCCGACGTTAACTGAGCGCGCCAGCGCCTACGTTGGCGGTCTCTTTTTCTCCACACGTTCAGCTCAGCGATTAAAAACAAAAACAAAAAAAAATATAAAGTAAACAATAACAAAAAAAAGCAACAAACAAACAAAAAGTGGTTTCTTCTTCTGCGCCGAAGTCGTCTGCGTTGCAAGAACAACCACGCTCGGGCACATTTTTCATACGCAAAGTGATAGAAAATGGTAATTACAAATCAATTCATTATTCAATCATTTCTTCAATACTCATACATTCTCCTCATTTACTACTCGTCTATATATAGTTACTCGTATATGAATTTTATTTATTTTTTCGATATATCTTTTTTTCTTCGATATGTCAAATCAAATAAACAAAAAGAAAAAAAAAACAAAAAGGAGTAATATGTTTTACATTTCGTAGATTTTAAAAAAGGAAATAATTTATATTTTAGTGATTGTTGTTGGTTTTCTTATAGTTGTTTTTATTTTGTTACAACATTTTTTATGTTAATTATTTGATTGCGAACACACAAAGGGTGTCAGTAGGCGGCCATTGCGAGTGCTGCTGATGGCATATTGATTACAAGGCATCAGGCAAATGTCATTAATACTTCCAGAGCTATCAATTTGTTAGCCTATAGGAACTGAACCCAATTTGATAAACCGGTAAGCTGTGCAGGAACAATCTTTTAGTTTTATAACTTTTTGGAAAACATCTATAAACCAAAATGGTTTCTAAAACACCTGAGCAGAAAATAGCCAATGGAATAATTACAAATATTCAAATACAAAAATTGGGGTTTCGTTACAGATCTTAGAAATTCTTGAAGGTACTTCCGTGGGTTGGGAATAGGAGGTATAAAAAATAGACAGCAACCAAAAAGTAATCAAAAAGACTAAAATCAAACTAAACAGAAGAAAAGAAGTTCCATATTGGCTGCCAGTGTAGTTACTCTGATACATCATAGTAGCATATATATGAGTGTACTTGGAGGGATAAAATGCTAGGCTTAGTTATCCAGCTACTCTAATGAGGTTGGCTGTTCTTAGTCAACAGCTATTGATTTTTTTGTTTGAGTAAAAGATATTCTTTCTGACATCCCTTTAAATGGATCATCACCATCTTTAGAGACTCATTGCGGTTTGCCAATGAGACACATTGTCTGCACTGCTCAAATGTAACATTACCGGAATCTGCGTATACTATGCCTACAGTAGCGCAATTAAGGTCCTGTATTTTGTATTGCACGTGTGCTGCTGACGCATGCTCACAGAAGTCGCTTCACTGCCATCCTTGTGCCGTTACGCAGCAACTGATTTGCATTATGTCTTCTGTTCTTGCACATGTGTACTTATGACTTATAGTTTTGATTATTATTCATTATTTGAATTAAGTAACTACTTTTCCCAATCTCGAGTAATTCGTAAAAATATTCACAAACTATTTTTCCAACAGCACCAACTGGGGATGCAAATGATAAATGATAAATTATGAGTAAAACAAAAGAAAATAGAAAACAAAAAACCCAAACCAATACAAAACTAATTAAATATGTGCGACAATAGGCTCTAAATCATATACAATACGTACCAAGCCAATACAAAACCAAAAAAAAAAAACCAAAGAAAAACAAAAAAAAAAAAATAAAGTTAAAAATATTAAAAAACAAAATCGATATTTTATTGAAATTATGAAAATCAATTGCGTACAGGACAATTACAGCGCGCATAATTTCAAATAAAGCCGAGAACAAAAAAAAAACAGTAAGAAACAGACAAATCAAGTTAAACAAACATTTACGTGTTTAATTAAAAAAAAAAAAACCAAAACTTGCTTAATTTTCTTCAATTTTTTTTTTTTAAATGCAAAACAAGAAGAAGAAAAGACAAATTACAGACGTTGCGTTGAAAAGTTGCTCGCATGCTGGAAAATATGCTGTCCGCGTTGTCTACAAACGAATAATATACAATAACAAACAAATTTATATAAACAAACAATAAAAGGAAAAAAAATTATAACATTAATTAAAATTAAAAATTTAATGCAATAAACTATTACAAAAAAATAAACAAAATCAAAAAGCCAATCAGAAAAGAGAGAAAGCGTTTATGGCGTAGCGCCTCAAATTTGTTTACATTTAATACAAATAATTTTGCACACTGGCTCTACACACAATATCTCGCTGCTAAACCAATAATAAAAAATCAAGAAAAAAAGGCAAAAACGAAAGCAAAGCAAAAATGATTACAAAATATGTTACAGTGTACCATGTGCGCTCTTATGCGCAATTAAGGCACAACTGAGTACCCAAAACTTATTTAAGTGCAACACACGAACAACGGCAAATGATATTTTGTGTGTGCATATACACACAGTGTTGCCTTTGCAAACCCCCCACTGCCCCAACTATGAATTGTTAACATGCAACATAGCAAAATTCTTTGCGAAATGCTCCGAAGTGAAAGTAAAGAAAGAAGAAGAAAACATTTATTCGCAATGAAAATAAAACAATGATTTGTAATAATTTTTAATTTGATTTAAATTATAATTTTCCACATCTATCAATAACGATGACTATTTATACGCATATACTTACTAAAATACTAACTAATTTACTAAAACCAAAGCAAAAACAACAAACCGAAACCAATTTAGAGTTAAGCCAAATATTGTTGAATAAGCAATATGCAAAAAGCAAAGCCCAAGTTAAATAGCTCTATTGCCGCGTATATGTTGTTCTGAATATCAAAACAAAACAAAAAATATCTATGCAAAAAAAATTGTTTTTTTTTTTTCATCTTTGATTGCTAAAGAAGAATTTTTCAACAATTTTAAATACTTATAAATAAAATGAAGCCAAGTGTAATAAGCCTGCAGGCCGAACACTTGAGCATAAAGCAGAAAAGAAAAGCTAAAAAGTAAACAATTTGGCCAACAACAATAATTTTGTATGACTTAAGTTCATTTCTACTTTTACTTTTACTTAAACATTTTCATTTACAAATTCAAACCAAAGCAAATTAAAACTAAACTAAACTAACTTTAAACAAAACTTTACTAAGCTAAACGAAACTCAACTAAATTCAACTAAACAAAACCAAACCAAACCAAACCAAACAAAACAACAAAACTCGTAAATGGTCGAAAACCAATTGTAGTAAAGCAAATTCAAATGCAAAAAACGTTGCATAGCCCAAGGCGTGCGTGCACAATATATTACGTATCTATACATACTCAATATGTACGTACTAAGGACATGCATTAAAATATTCAGCATTCAGTTTAATCCTGTTATGCGTAGATACAAAATGTTATAACTGCGCCAAGTAATTTATGTTTCATGATTTCATTTCCTTATGTTTTTAATTATACTTTTATTTTGTTATTATATCTTATCTGTGTGTTTTAGTTTTAATTTCATTTAAACATTTGTTTAGACGCTCTTCAAATATTCAATAATAAATAAATACTATGCACACAACCAATGTTAAGCAAACAAAAAAAAAAAAAAAAAAAAAACAAAAAACAAATGCGAGTAGTTTGAAGCGAAAATTGCACGTAAGAATACATTTTCATTAGTTAAGCGTTGAACTTGTGTGTTGCTGAGCGGTATGCCTTCCCTCATTCCAAAAGTGAGCAGTTAGCTTGATAAATATACATATGGCATGCATACATAGATAAGCAGAATACGGCTTTTAGAACTGACACCGATTTGCCATATAACGCTATCCTCTTATATACAAGAGCTTTGAAGGAAGCGTACAAGAATCTGCACCAGCAGAACACCTAGCATGGTTGGGCATTTGGTTGTACATAACCTGCTTACTCTGCCAGCCGAGTCAAGTTTGAGCGCACACTCATAATATAGCATGTGTCACACATACGCGGTGCCACATCATACGCGGGAGTAACAGTAAAATACTAAGAAAAAAAACAGAAACCCGCATCAGCTGCATACAAATGCGCTTAACTGTATATCTTGTGTTTATATTCTTGTGTTATCATTTTTTTTTTTTTTTTTTATGTAAATTGTCCGTATGTTTAATTTTCAATGTCAGTAGTTAAATATTTTAAGAGAACTTAACGAAATAATCGAAAAATTTAACGTAACTCTGACACATAGCTAAGCAAGTTGTTGTGTGCAAATAAGGTGCCACTCTATAATTTTATTTCTATATGTAAATTAGCCATGAAAGTGTTGCCAAGTGACTTTTGCAACATCAGCATGACAATGACTATGCGAGTAATTTGTATGGACAACATTGCCGTGCAAACATTAATGATGCACAAACAAACGACTTTCGTTGCGTATGCAACCGCCACAACGTTCCAATTGCCCCGAGGCTCTATATAGGCAGTGGGACCTTATTTGATGCCAACACACATGCGGCAGGCTGAAAAATAAATTTTGCTTATTATTGGCTTTTATGTCTTTTTTTTTTTTGTTTTTTGCATAACTTGTTAACACACACACACACACACACACACACACACACACAGACACGCATACAACTACAAAAGAAACTTGTTCGTTTAAGCGTATGTAAGTGTATGTGCATGTTTGAACTAACTTACTTAACTGTCCACGTATGTAATTCTGTAACTAACAAACAAACTAACTAACGTAAAATAAACTATTCACGCAGAGCCCAGCGCTGCCAAGCAGACAACTAGAGACACATTATACGTACAATGGTTTGATAAAGTAGAGTAAAGCAAAGTGCATCTTCAGTAAAGCAGACACGCTCACATTGTTAACTTACTCAAATTATGAATTGCAGAATTCCCTAGTGCAACGGTCTCCTTTGGAATCGTTCGTAGAGCCGAGCATATGTGCCTAAATTGCAATTATAGGTTATTTTGACTTGAAGTCATTTATTAAATTAACTTGAAAATGTTTGTTACTTTGGCGTAGTCATTGTTTTATTTGTGATACCAAAGCAGCTGCCTAAAACAATGCAATGAAATAATTCAATGAATCCCATACAATGCACCTGTGTGGTTCTACGCCGTATCACGGATTTTCCGAAGCATGCTTTTAGGCGCTTGCATTAATGAAAAACTACATATCAAATTGATTTGTTAGTTCTTTGACAATTGGCAGATGCTCTGCAGCAAGCCTGTGGCGCTTTGCGCTTCTGTCAGCACGCCCCATTACAGGTTTGTCCCCAAAAACTTACTCTGCGCACAGGTATGTACATGCATAAATATACACATAATACATAAAAACAAAATAAATATATATATAGATATAAACAATAACTACATAATATACATACATATATGTATTACTAAAGTATTCAATTTGATAATCTTGCTGTGCAATGTACTTAACTAAATAAATACTCGTACTTACATAAATAACTCGATGTGCTTCCGTATTTGAATATCTCGTACTCGTACTTACATGCATACAAATATATAAATATATTAACTAAAATATATACGATATAATACAATATACAATATGATACTCGTACAATGCAATACAATAACCAATCATACATAACATACAATATATGCTATAAAGATATACAATATATTCATATTTATATTTATATATATAATAATAAATATATTATATATATACATATACAGTTAATCGTATATTAATGCAAATTGATTGTTCGTAGTCCTTTGAGCGATGTCTGTAATCGAAGGAAATTAAAGTAATTATACACACACATACACTGACACAAACACGCAACAATACAGACTTATACACATACACACACACACACACACACACACACACACACACACACAAACTCATAAACATTGCAAAGACATATGATACAAATATACATATATTGTACACATAATAATCTATCTATCTATTTACTACAATATCTCATTATTATATATATATATATCATATAAATATATATACTAAAATAAACTAACAATAATACATACTAACAAAAAGTAGTTGTCGTTGTTGATGTTGTTGAAAATGTGCAATTGAATGATAATTTTGCAAAAAAAAAAACAAAAAACCAAACAAAAAAAGCAAAAATGAAAACGCAAAAAATCAAAAAAAAAAAAATATTATAAAATAAACAAAGAACAAAGCAGTCAAACTAAATAAGTTATTTTTAATAATAATTATCAAAACCCAGTTGTCCTTGATTGATTTTGTTTTTTCTAACGAATTGCGCAAAAAAAAAAAAAAACAACAATTTCATTACTTTGCAAATGCTGTTTGTTTTTTTATCGAATGTAATTTATACCTTAACCTCCTTCACGTCGTATGCAGTTGCAATCAAAAAATTAAACGAAACGAAACGAAATAGCTGCTTTACTGTACTGTACTAAACTGTAATGTACTGTACCTTTGTACATGGCTACATTGTATGGCAAATGCCGTCCTTGTCGCAGCTGCCGTTTCGCAAGCGCATACGTGTCGTATTTAACGTATCTCATATACCAAGTATCTTTTATTTGTACATATTTGTATTAAATACATACATATACACATGTATATGTTATAGAATTTTTACATGGTAATCATACACGCCAGGCCATTGGTACGCGAACTTAAGTATTGTGTGAAATTATTGTATTAAATTTGAATTCGAAATTACCCAGTTAAACGATTATTAACTAAATTATTACGTACCGGACAGACAGCATATATGATGGCAATCGAGCAATTAACATAAACCGCATAACGTAATAACCCAAAAAAAAAAAAAAAAAAAAAAAAAAAAAAAAAAAAATACAGAAAACGCAAATAAAAAGCAAACGCGTAGAGAAAAACGTTCTGAAAGCCATATTTGCCACCACAAACAAGAACAAAAAAACAACACACAAAAAAATCGATAACATATCGGCCACAAATTCGGAATAAAAAATTTAATTAAAACCTAAACAACTTTTAGAACATTTTCTCATTGCGTTATTTTTTTATGAATGATTTTTGTGCACACGGTTTAAATTGAAATTGAAATTTCGATAATCTGGTAATCAAATATCTATCATCTATTACCCACACCAAAAATTAAAACAAAAAGAAAAATAGCCACAAAAGAAAAAATAAACTACAAACAAAAAAAAATACAAATGCAAAAATTCAACAAAATTTAAAAAAAAGCTAACAATATAACAGCCTTATATATATATAAATACTCCAAGAAATATTCGCATTTTATAAAGTCTTACAAAAAATGCAAAACTAAAAAATAAAACACAGTTCTTTTCTTATTTAACGTATTCGTTTCGTTTTAATTTCACTTGTTTTTTTCTTACGTTTTCGTACAACAAATTTAAAATGAAACTTACAATAATTACAATAAAAATATACTTACAATGTGCTTGAGTAAACTCCACCACCTGCCACATGCTCCCACCAACTTCTATACAGATACTCATATATAAAAATAAACCAATACCTATCTATATACACATTACTCAAATTAATCTACTCTCTGTCTATCTCTCTCTCTCTCTATAAATACTATAAATATATATAGAAGTACATAAATAACATAACCAGCTAATGCAGATTTATGCTAAACAATCAACTTTTTGAAAGCTATGCAATTTAATCCTCACTTAAGCAAAACATTTTAAATAAGATGAAAAAAAAAGAACTCACTTAAACTGACAGCAAAAATTGCAAATTACTCAACAATCCATTATGTCAATGGCTTCCGTTATGATAATTTGTATCGTTACGTATTTTATTTTCATGAATTTTCATCAATTTATCTTTTATCGTCTAATTGTTTGAGCATTTCACAAATTCCACTTGCTTTATTGTTTTCCGTTTATGTTTTACACTATTGTATTTTTGTGTTCTGTATTGCGTTTTTCTTTGATGTTATTGACTTACGAATTTCTCTTTGGTTATTGTTTTACGTATTTGTATAAAGCATACTTCATGACGTCTTCCTGGTCTATTGTTATTTTCTTATTTTTCAGTTTATTTGTTTTTGTTAGCTTACTCAAAATATATTGTATATATATTAATTAAACTTAATTGTTTCAATTGAAATTCATTAAATATAAATATTTGTTGATTTAAATAATATTTTATTTTATGTAAGTTATTTTCTTGCAGTTTTGGCTTGCACACACAAAAGCACAAAACTTTGCATTTGCTGTCAGTAGCTAAACACAATAATTGTGTTTTAAAAAAAAATTATTGAGAAACTTGCAAAGCTTACACAAAAGAATATTTATATAACAACTATGCCAGTTAACACTGTTCAATATAATATACTTATACTCGTACATAAATACAATATTCGTATTATTGCTATTAATAAATTTTTTTTTTTTTTTTTTTTTTGTAAAGAAACACTGCAACTTTGTACTTAGACCATGGAATGCACTTTTGAGTATGCATAAACAGTTAAACAAGTAAAACACATAAAATACCCTAAACTGTCTGCAAATACACAAACTCAGAATAAACACAAAACTAAAAAGAAACAAAAAACAATATCAAAAACACAAAAGGTTATTCTAAATAAACTGTACAAAGACACGCAGCACATGCAACTACAAATTTCACAAACTTACACAAATACGAATATAACAAATATGCCGCTGATCGCCCAGCAAAAAGAGAAGAAAAGCTTCTACCATAAATGCACCCAATGCCTGAGTATAGATTCGCTTAGAAGCATTGGACAATGGCTGCGTATTTTGCAGTGAGTTAAGCTGCGCAATGGCAAAAATTAGAAATTAAAAAAGCAAGAAAATGAAAACATAAACAAAGCTGTCCGAAATATCAATTTGTTTTTTTTTTTTTGCATTTTATACGCTTATAAGCCTAAAATATTGCCTCTTCGTCTTTATACATCCTCTTTTATGCAGCTCTTCTTTTTTTTAATTTTGTTTCCTTTTTTTTGTGATTTACTTACCCAGTTTGAAGGCTTTTATTAATTAATTAATAATGATTCAAAAAGCTAAAAATGATGAAAATAATTCTGTAGAGTTTTGTGCATTTAAGTGTAAAACAGGCTGCTAAGTGCAATTGGCTTATAAGAGTATCAAAGCAATAAAAGCAGCGAATGTCCTTTGATCTTTATTTAGCACAAAAACTGTTCAGCACAAGGCCAGGTAAGCAAAAAGCAAACATCGCTGCCAACGTTGATTATTAAAACAAATAAACAAAATTAAATTTTGTAAGCATGTTGGCTGCTTCCTTACTTTTTTATTTTTTATTAATGCCACAATTTTGCTTACACAATAAACAAACTTCACACATTTGACAACCCTATGACAAGCAGACAAATTAATTTTTATAACAAATTTAAATTTAAATAACAAGAAAAAAAGAAAAAACCCAAAACAAAAAGTATCCAAGCGCAGAATGCCAGCGTCAATTAATTATTATATACAATATTTAAACAAAAACAAATACCAAATACATGATAAAATAAAATAATAAAATTATTAAATAAACGAAAACCAATGTAATTTGCTTTTTAATGCATCCTTTTTAGTTGGTTTTTGTATAAAGAAGCGAACATTGTTGACGTAAACCAATTCAGCAGTTAACCAGTAATCCAGTAATCCTGTTTTGATTGTGCCTTCTTGTACTTTGCGTCCGTTTACTCGATGTGTATGCTATAGCCAATATACACACACTCTCACATAATATACTAAACACATGCACACATACATTCTTACATTATATGAGTAAACGTTAAATAATTTAATTACTGCAAAAATTCAATTTGAAATTAATCCTGTTATTTTTGTTTTTTCTTTTTTGTTCTATTGTTTTTATTTATTTTTTTTTTTTGTTTTGTAAATACGTGTCATCTCTCCATCTTTTGCTATGTACAATTGCGTGTTAATAATTGGTTTAATATTTTTTTATTGTTTTATAGCTCGTTAGCATTATTTTATATTTTCTTACTCATGCTGCTTTTGTTTTGTTGCCTTTATTAAGCTTAACCATGCCAACGCTCTGCCGCCCTCCTTAGCTCTATCTGTCTCACTCTGTGTAAGTGTTGGTCTGTATGTGTTTTGGTTTCTAAGCATTTGTTCTCAGTTCGTTAAGTGTTACGCGCCAATCACATACCCCTGCCGCCTGTATTGTCAATTGACTGCTTTATGTAACTCGCTTTGCTTTACTTTTGTATATACATAAATGTATGTTTTTTTGATTAGTTTTCAGTACAGTTGCGTTTTTATGTATTTAGATTTTATAAATTGAGCTTATCATTTAATAATTTATACATATAGTTTTTCGTTCAACAACTGACTATGTTCTCTTTTACATGCGTACGTGACAATAATGCTCACGTGTGCGTGATTGGCCTAGACCGGGTATTCTAGAGGACGACTAACTGCGACGCATTGCCACTGCCCCTGTCCCTGTCCCTGTCCCTGACTCTACCCCTAGCCATGCTCGTGCTGCTGCTGTTACCCCATGACATGAGCTCTGCATATCGCTGCCAATGATGATGAAAATTTATGCTCATGTGTGCTCACGTATTGGAAATCTGTTATCGCAGCTACGCGCTTTGTCCTTGGCGTGTTTTTTATTTTCGGAATGTCATGGAATTAATCTACATTTGACAATTTATGGATATTTCATGACCAACAGACACACGCAGTCACACACACACATACAGACCCACACACACCACATGTGTATTTGTGCCCTATAATGGTTTATGACGTCTGAGTCTGAATCTCTGTCTCAGCTCGGTGTGTGTGTGTGTGTGTTTGTGGGCACAACTTCTATGATTTTTTAAGTCTGTAACATTGTTGTTATTGTTACATTTCGTTCTGCTGTTGTTGTCGCATGCAAACGTTATTGAAAATATGTCGGCAACTGCTTCTGATGTAGTCATCAAAGTGGCCATATTAGTACTTCCGGTGACATTTTTTTAAAATAAAAAAAAATAAAAAGGGCACAAAAAACGTCCTTTGTCTGTCTGTCTGTGTGTCCATTCAGTTAACTGCATATCTGACCATCATATATATTACTTGCATTGTGCTAAGCAAAACTCCTTGCGGAAGTATTAATTTAATGACTTTGCCAAAGTGTTCTGTCTGCCTGTCTGCTGCCTTCTGCCTTTCGCCTATTGCCGATTGCCAGTAGTATCGTCCCATCTCCGCCGTCATGTAGCCTGTCATAGATATTACTTCCTGTCTACACAGAAGTTACCCAGTCAGTCATCGCACATACCCACCCACACACACACAGCCATACATGCAAATACACATATTATATATACGGTATGTGTATTAGTGTATGTACATATCGGTGTGTGTGTGTGTGTGTATGTAAGCGTATGCGTGCCGACACCCATTGGGTTACGTTCTGACAAGTGTCTCACTTAAATTTATTATTGACTGCGACTTCGTCTCCGTCTGCGGCTGTGGCTGTGTCAGAATCTGAGGCAATTCTTTGCGCAATCCTAATGAAGCGTAAGCCGTTTTACTGCCTTAACAAGCGGCGAACATGACTATTTCTGATTTCACACAACTTCAAATAAGCATTGACAAAATACAACAGCCACAACAACAACAACAACAACAGCAGCAGCAATAGCAACACGAACAATAGCAATGAAACGCACAGTCTCGGATCCTGGCTACAACAAAGCGAGCGAGCAAGCGAGCGCAATAAGCGCAATAACAATAACTTGTAACAGCAGCCGTAGCACAGGCAGAAGCCCAAGCAGCCAGCCAGCAGAAAGCAAGAAGAGAAGCGGAGAAGGAAAAAACGAACAACAACAATAAAACATTGTGGCAAACAACGAAGAAGCGAACAAACCAAACAAACAAGCGATAAACCGTAAGCAGTTGCAGCGATTTGTGTGCCACTCACTCACTGCCACTCCGACGTCTCGGCCGCCGATGCCGTCGCCGTCGCCATCGCCCCCATCAGCGTTACCGTGAGTGCCGTCGACGTCTGCTTGGTCTTTCAACTCTTCATAAAGGATGTCGAAGGCAATGAAAATTGTAACAATGCTTACGAGGATTTTTATTGCCTGGCTATAGTATTTATTGCGTGTGCGACGTACGCTGCGCTCTGACTCGCACACACATACGCCAGCATGTGTGCAGGACTCTGCGAGTGAAATTCAGTTGTAACTGTCGCGTTGATTTCTTCGCGTATGGGGTCCTGTGCTACTCCTCCTGCACTTTGTTTACGCTGTCTAACTTTATCAAACAAAAGAAGAAAAAAAAGCAAACAAACAAATATAATAATAAAAAGGGAAGCAAAGCTTAAAGAAATCGCGCATAGCTGAGCGAAGTTGTTTGTGCTGACGCCTATTTAGCATGAATCACTACATAGCAGGAGCAACAACTACAACAATGACGGCAGTAGCAGGAGCAGCAGCAGCATTTAAAACGTTCATAAGTTAGCTACAGTCAAGCAGACATTTAGACAGTCAGTCACTCACGCTCTCAGTCTCTCAGTCAGTCAGTCACTATGTCTGTCTGTCTGTCTGTCTGTCAGTCTCTCAGCACTTTAGCTAGTTATTCAGTCAATGAATGTGTAAATGAATGACTCGCCTAGACGCACACACACACACACATGTGTGATATTGACGTAGCCAAATGAAATTGCTGACAGCAGGCTTATGCATTATGCCTTGACTGTTTCTATGTGTCATATAACTGCTTCAAGAAATATATACTTGTATGCCAATCTATCCCTTACAGCTGAGCTAGCAAAAAAAAATAAACTGTACTACAAATATACAACTACGGCGGACAAACAGAGGTGGCAAGTCAACACGGTTAGGCATATTATTGGTTTACTGTAAAGTTTTTTTATTTTAATATTTAATTTTATTTATAAAATTTTATTCTTTCAAATTTATTTACAATTAAATTTTGATTAATTTTTATAATTTTTTCAATTAAAAGTATTTAAAATAAACATAAAGACAAGACGTAAAATTGCGCTCCTGCACTAGTGTTAAAAAAATCAATTTAAAAACAAAAAAAGAAGCAAAACAAATAAGAACAACAAACCAAAAACCAAATTTCAAGACTATTCACCTCACTATCTCAAACTCGGTAATATTCACCTATTCACCATAAGTCGCTTTAAACTAACCACAACCAACACAAAATTTTACGCTGCAGCTACTTACTACCACCAACAACAACAACTCACCACGTTTTCACCACGATCTCACCAAGATCTCACCATGTTCTCACCAACAACTGAACATATCTAACGAAAGCAAAGCAGCAAGCCGAATGTGTGCGTGCACCAAACTGTATATATATTATATATATAAAAAAAAAACAAATTAACAAAACAAAACAAAAATAAAAACAAATTGCCACACCCACACAATGATATAACGCAAAATGCCAAATCAACATTAAAACAATTCTATTTAATAAAATTTACAAATAAAAACCAAATGGTTCAAGTAAAAATAAAATAAAAAAAAAAATTAATAGAGTATAACTAAAAAATGTATTCGTTCGCGTCAAAATTTACACGTAAAATGGAAGAGGAACAAAGCACATATCCGACACATGGTTTAAATGCCAACACTAAAGCCCCAACACACACGCGCACTAAATCTCTACCTTACTCTCTCTCTCTCTCTCTCTCTGTCTCTTTCTGCCTTATTGTCTGTCTCTGTCTCCGTCAGTATCTCGAACTCCCTCTCGCTTATTCTGTAATTGTAACTGTAATTAAATGTATATTTTTAAACAAATTGCAATTTAACAAATACTTAAACAAAAAGCACAAATACTTAAATGAAATCAAAAGAGCAGCGAAAAGTAAAGAAAAAAAAAGAAAAAACTAAAAACAAAGTCACGCTTCAACCTACACTTGCTCACGCCAATCAGCTGACAGTGAATAACCGTTATCACAAATCACCAATCACTTATCACTCGTCACTAGTCACTAATCACTGATCACCACTCACAATAGCAACAAAAACAACAATAAAATCACGCAAATAATTAAATTTACAACAACAACAAGATAAACATGTAAAAATGAAAAAACAATTATGTACCATATATCACGTTGATGAAATTAACACGTTGTCGCTAACGACACGCAGCTAAATTTAACACGCACGCGCATTCACGTTAAACACACTCACACACATACACGCAATGCAATTCTATACACACAAACTTGCAAGTGACAAGCGTGTCATGAGAATACAGCAACAAGGATAACGCGAGCAACCAGTGATTTTTTTTTTCAACTGATTGCGTATTCGCACAATACACGGCACACACACAACGCATACACGACACAACACAACACACAAAAGCGTTCTAATGCAAACTCACCTTTTTTTTCCTGTAAATGCAATAAAAAACTTTAATATAAAAACTTAAAAGAAAAAGAAAATAAAAACACTCACGCTCTCACTCACTCACTCACTTATGCAGAAACGTAACCAAACCTAACCAAAACAAAGCCAAATGAACTGCTTTAAAATAATAAATAAATAAAACCAAAAGAAATAAATAACAAAACCCTCAGTAATAAATATTTTATATACAAAAAAACAAAAAAATAATAAGAAAACCTTGCCAGGCTAGCTGTAAGTCTAAACTCCAAACACTTAAAGATAAATGTAAAATATATACGAGTATTTTTAAACCAATCCAAGCCACAACGCAAAACATCGCAAAGTTTTTGCCAATATGCCGTGCCTATCTCCTACGTTAAATTAAAATCAAAGAACACAAAAAAGATAAGAAAACAAATAAAACACAATGACAAACTAATTAATAGATTTAAACAATTATTTATATTTATACAAATAGCTTTACATGTCTCTATACGCAAACCTACCAAGCAAAAAACAATCAAGAAAAAACACAAAATGGCGACAGCAAATAGTTGCTAAATAAACTAAAAAAATTAATAAACGACTTTAAAACATGCCACAGAACAACTTTATTCCTATCTATGTTGTTGTACCTTACAAATTGTGTTCACATACTTAAACAACCGAGTTGACTTCATATGTAGCCTTGCCAAGAGCGCCCTCTCTTTCTCTCTCTCTCTCGCTCGCTCTTTCCTTATCTTTATTCCTGTCTTTCTCTGCATAAATGTATGTACATTTGCATATGACTCCCTCTCTTTTTGTTATTAGTCCCTAACTCTATCTCTGTCTATCTGGCTCTATCTCGCTTTCAGACACGCAAGTACACGACCAGAGTTTGTCGCTTTTTGAATACTGACTCGTTGCCTGAACTTTTGTTGTAAAATCAAGTAAAACTTTGTAGCCAAATATAAAGCAAAAAAAAAGAACAAAAAAGGAACAACAACAAACAAAGTTTCGTATATTTTTCTAAATAAATTTAACAAGAGTTTGTAATACTTACCAGATTTTTGTCGTTTGTTTATTTATATTTGTTTTATTTGTTTGTTGTTGTTGTTTTTTTTTTTACCAGTAACAATACAGGCCAAAACGTTGCTACACGGCATAAGTTCTCGTTTTTGATTGTGTTTTTGGTTTTTTATTTTTGTACAAGTTAAAGCCAGCGCAAAAGTATGCAAAGCATTTTGTGCCGTTTGCCCATGTAAATGTCACAACTCGGCGCAAACAAACACGTTAGCATACTCTTAGGTGTTTGTTTTTTGCTCCTTTTTTTTGATTTTTGTTTTATTTTATTTTAAATACTGCAAATTACTTAATTCGACAAATATTTCCGACTTGCGCGTTTTTGCCTGCATAATGCTAAGATAAAACAGACACCCAACGACCCTCCTCCCCTCTTTTGCTCTTGCTCGTTAATTGCGCTCAAATCCGTAAAGCGTATTGTGTTTTTCATCAGCTAAGCAATTGTGTCTTAAAATACTACAATAAA